>MKYO02000001.1:680448-860475 GCA_002013955.2 Citrus medica
TACGGTACTATTCACGTGTACAATACGGTATATGTTACTGTTCACGACACTGTTCACATAGACGGATGATGACGTGGCATTGACCGATGATGTGGCATTGACTGATGAGGTGTCACGATCCTGTTGGGCTAAAATTCTTATGTACTGTTGATGGTGACGTGGCAGCATATCAGTGGATGAAAAATCTCGCGTACGGTACATGCATCACACAGGATTATTGTCAACCAAACCGCGTTACTGTTCATCCGGGTCAAACCGCGTTACTGTTCATCGCGTGGTCAAACAGTGGACTGTTGACTGATGACGTGGCGCAATCCTAAGCGTGCAAACTGTTTTTAATCCGATGGTCATGATTTACTCCATGTATCTATAAAAAGGGGGCCTCCCCCCCTAATTTGATATCCCTGAATACATTTTTGGACTCCATTTTCTGTAATTCCCTCTCCATCTTGTATTTTCTTCGTATTTTAATAAATTTCCATTTTGCCCTTAGTTCAATTATGAGTAGCTAATTTTCTTTCAAGCTTGGGTTGAAGGTGAAGTCTCAACATGTGTCATGGGCTTAATTTGGTAAATTTATTTTCTCTTCCCCTCTAGTTTTTGTGGATGTTTTGACTTCTCGTCGACAAATAATAATAATCTTGTCTAGATACCGCCTTGGTTACACCGGCTCTCTAGTATAAGGTTATTATTATTTGGCACGATAAGCCCTTAGCACCATATTGATTAGAGCGTGGTTCATGAGGTGTGGATTCCCCCCTCATGATTTAATTGGTATTAATAAGGAATATTTAGCCCATGATGCATGTTGATACGGATCCAGATACCCAAGTACGTCATTTCAATAGAATTCTCTTCAATTTATTATCGTCATTTCAATTCCAATTTCAGAATTTATTCTCGTCAATTTAATTTAAGTTTTAGCATATTCCAAATCATTTCCACCACAAATCCAATCATCTCATACAAAATTAATTCTATATATAATTAAAATCCACCTCCTCGTTGGATCGACACTCGTCACCATTAGTCTATACTACAATAGATTCGTGCGCTTGCGAGTTCATTAAAATTTGCACAACAATTGTGGCGTGTGTTGAGTGTTAGAAAGTGTATATTTATAAAGAAGAAAATCATCATTTTATATTTCAAGTCTTATTAACATCTTTACTTTTATGTATTTAAGCTTCTTGTGATTTAATTATGTGTGTTTTATTTTAATTAAGTATTTTATGTATTTTAGGGGCATCATGGTCATTTCACAATGAACGAGAGATCAAACAGTAAAACAGACATCAGTTTTGAACTCAGGACAGTCGAAAATCTTAGGAGGAGTATAAAAAAAAAAATGGCATTGTTCACATGTACGATACTATCCATGTTACTGTTCACGACATTGTTCACATATAAAGAATGATGACATGGCATTGATTGATGATGTGACATTGACTAATAAGGTGTCACGATTCCATTGGACTAAAATTCTTATACATTGTTGATCAGTGGCATGGCAGCATATTAGTGGACCAAAAATCGTACATACGGTACATGCACATACACAAGATTATTTACAACCAAACCGCGTCATTGTTCAAACTGCGTCACTATTCAAACCTTGTGGTCAAACCGTGTACTGTTCAAACCACGTATTGTTGACTGATGACGTGGCGGAATCCTGAGCGTCCAAAATATTTTTAATCCGATGGTCATAATTTACTCAATGTATCTATAAAAATGGGGTTCTCCCCCCTAATTTGGCATCCTTGAATTCATTTTTGAGTTCAATTTTCTGTAATTCCTTCTCTATCTTGTATTTTCTACGTATTTTAATAAATTTCTATTTTGCCCCTAGTTCAATTATGAGTAGCTAATTTTCTTTCAAGTTTGGGTTGAAGGTGAAGTCTTAACATGCCCCACGGGCTTTATTTGATAAATTTACTTTCTTTTCCCCTCTAATTATTATGGATGTTTTGACTTTTCATCGATAAATAGTAATAATCTTATCTAGATACCGCCCTGATTTCACCGGCTCCCTAGTACAAGGTTATTATTATTTGGCACGATAAGCTCTTAGCACCATATTGATTAAAGTGTGGTTCATGAGGAGTGGAAATGTCCCTCATGATTTAATTGGCAATAATAAGGAATATTTAGCCCATGGTGCATGTTGATGTAGATCCAGATACCCAAATGCTTTAATTATAATAGTTTCCACTTTAATTTAATTCCGCCTTTCCCATTTAAAGTCTAGGATAGTCTAAATCAATTTTACCATAAATCCAACCACCATAGAAAATTAATTATACACATAATTAAAATCCACCTCCTCGTGGGATCGACACTCGTCACCGTTAATTTATTCTACAATAGATTCGTGCTCTTGTGAGTTTAATAAAATTTGCACGTAGCAAGTTCTAATTGGATGGAACATTTCACGAAGGCTATAATATATACCTTTTTTTTCCATGTTGTCGCATCATCAGTCAACATAAAAGTCAACTATCATTGATTGAGTGCATTGCAAATATTTTAAGTCAATTTTTGGGTCTGATATGATACTGTCACGTCATCAGTCAACGCAATAAAAGGTTGTCACATCATCGGTCAATGTCACATTAGCTGGGCCATGCCAAAATCCTAGAATTATGATTTTACCTTTTAGCTATTTTTAGCTAAAAAATGTTGTCTGTTTTACTGTCCATTTTCCCGTTAATTGTGAAATAAGCAAAATACCATTGAAATATATAAAATATTCAAATTATAACAAATTATAGACAATTAAAGTTTAAAAGACTTCAAATACATAAAACTATGAATGTTAGTGAGACTTGAAGTGCAAAATGATGATTTTATCCTTTATAAATATATATTCCCCAGGACTCAACAACTATATACAAATTTCCTTCTTCATATCTCCTAGAAGGATTTACAAAACAAATATATAAATAACGTACAATTGTTTCTTGAAACAATTTGAAGGAAAAATATGACAATCAAAAGTGTTTGAGTAATGTGATCATTTTATTAAAAAAAATTGTTTGTTCCTAGTTTGAATAGCTTCTTGACTTCATTGGCTCGTTGCTTTATTTTTAATCTCTTAGACTCTTATTTATAGTTTTTTGCATGCTTAATTTATATTAGATCATTTTCAAGATTAGTCTAATATAATAAAATATAGGAATGAGTTTTAATTAGTATATATGTATTTGGTCCTTTTTAATTGATCGGTATGTTTTTATTATTAGATTATTGATGAATGATTATTTTATGATTATCTTGAATTACTAAAGTCTAATTAATATTAACATGTTTGAGATAATGAGTAGTACTAAAACATTTAGTGGAAGAAATCAATCTCTAAATGACTGTAAAGGATTGTGATTTTATTATGTGATGATCTCCCTAAAGGACCTAAAAATTAATATATAATTTCGACAATAATTTCAAAAGCTCAACTGATTCTCTCCTTTGAAATTATGTAGAGAAAAAACAAGAAATGAGAAACATATTAGAAGACACATAATTTTGTAGCACATATACCCTCCTATTGTAGCAAATCAAGAGTGTCAGTATTAATTGATATTATGTTTTCTTTTGAATCACTCTATGATGCCATAAATTTTTTACAGCATCGATAATGTAAGAAATATGTACCCTTTGTATCTAATCAATGGTACAAATTATTTCTATTGATGGGAAATTTAAATTATTTAAAAATATTATAACCTATTAACAAACGGGTTAAAAAGGAGATCTTAAATATATAAAGAAAAGAGAATAGAAATACGATGAAATACAATATCTCTACTTATCTCATTTCGCTCTTTGATCTTTATCTCTCACATTCTTTTATGCGAAATTGAATTCTTGAAAACTATCTTGACCTAAATCATTGAGTCTTGCACCACAAGAAAGAAACAAACATTGGGCAAAAGACTTATCATGTATATTTCCTTTCGTATTGTTCCACAAATTACATATAAAGGTTTTTTTAATTATTTTTTTGAGTTCATATATCGGTTCAAAGCATTATCTAATACTCGGTTTCGGAACTCATCCAAGAAATAGTGGCTCGAGTTCTATTAACCTATAGAAGACTAGCAGAACAAAAATCACATAATTTTGTCAAACTTCTTTTGCTATTTTTTTATTTATTCGAACTTATTCTTTATCCTCTGATTCTTGTAAACATCAAACTTGTCACAATCCTTAAAAATAAATTAAACTACTTATATAGGAGGAGATTTATTTAGTACTTTTTTATGCAATTATCTTTAATTTCTCTCGTGAACTGCTACTCCAACTTATGGTTTGCTTTAAAACTTTCTTAATCATGATTTTGGCAGCAATGATGATTAGGAATGAAGAAAGGTATTACAGCATATGGCTAAGACAAACAAATACATCAATGATAGGGGTCATTAATTATTAATTTATATGCATATTATTGATAATCTTGGACATTTCAATATATAAAACTACGTCTCATGTCACAAATACTCTCATTATTTACAACATAAAGTTTTAACAACTTAAGAAATTAAGGTGTTTTTACTTGAGAGTTTAGGGAATGAGAATGAAACTCATGTTTACTTGGCAAAATGTAATTTGAGAATGGGAATAAAATGTGTGGGTCTCACACAATTTGAAAATAAGGAATGGAATATAAAAAATTAGAGGGATATAAAAATATAGAGGCGAATAATATTAAAGCAACAAACATGGATTAAATTGAGATTTTTTTTCTTTATATTTATCTACAACCTAATGATTACCTATTATCTTTTAATTAGTTATTTATTTAGCATTACATTAAATGAATGATTGAGATTAAAACACTTAAATCTAAGGGCCAACAACAACCTCAGTATTAATGTTGTAAAAGTACCTACAACATCATAAATAAATTCTTTTTTCTCTTATTAAAGATAAACTATGAGTTTTTGATTAAAAGAAAATCATGACTAATTCGAGTCCTTAATAGATTTTTCTTATTGTGGGATTATTATTGGGTATAACCATTATCAAATAGCTTTTCAAAATTATAATGGTTATAAATCTCATCATAAGAAATCAACATGCGGACATTATACTACTAGAAGTGGTATAAAATTGAACCAATATTGGTGATAAACTAGAAGTTCAAATCCAAAATCTTCAATAATTTGCCTTAGTAAATTTGCTATTCAAGCTTAATAGTTTTGTGAAAGTTCTCTTGCGATTAGGGGAGCAAAGTAATATACATTCAATGGACAATATAAATTGGTTTTATTACTTTTATCCCATTTTGATAGTTATATGAGTTAATTTTTTGACTTGAAGTTCAACAAGATTATTATAATCAATTATTCGATGAATTTATTGACATAGTGAAAGTGAAAAATTCACAAGAAAGATATATGAATGTGGGTTGATGTATACGATGTCCTTAAAGGAAGAAATAGTAAGACAAATAAATATATAAAAGCTTGAAGCATGTAATAGATCAGTTGGTTCAAAATTTTAATTCTGAAGAAATTGAAGTGAAATAATTTAGGCTTACGTGTTAACTTGTATATGTTCACAATATTGATTTTGATGATAACAAACTTTAAATGCTTTTGATTAAAATGGATATCTGTCAAACTTCAATTGGAAAGTGACTTCCTACAATTTTTGGCTAAAACTGTGATTCTGGAAATAAACGGCTCACCTTTTATTTTTTAAACGGTTAACCGATTAAATCCAGAGAGTAACAAATTGATTAAGCTCTAACCTGTTAAGAAAAACGGATAAGGCTAATGTGTTTTGCAGGTTACTGGAAATAAACAGAGAACTATTAATAACAAATGGCTAACCGATAAATATCATAATGCCATTTCGTGCTAATCTTTAACCGTTTAGTAAAAACGGATAGCTGAAGCTTATCTTGCAGATCTCTGGAATTTAACGGTGAAAGGGTAAGCCTAAACGGCAAACCGGTTATTTGAAATTTGGCCCAACGATAACTTTGACCATAATAAACGGTTAACCGTTAACGGTTAACGGTGATCTGTTTATGGGTAGACAGGTCAGTAATGACTATTTTTCAGCTCTAACTATAAATAAGTCCATTCAAATTCAAATAATTTTTCATCACAATATTATCATTGAGCTTATATTTGTGAATACAACCTTCAAAGAGCTTTAAATACATTCATTCTTCATCTATTCACACATTGGGCATTGATTTGTAATCTTAAATATTGTGTGAGAGAAAAACAATTTGTAATTTTTTGTTTTGAGTGATTGTAAGTGTTGGGATACACTTGGGTTAAGAGATTGGGGATAATCTCTTGTTGTAAAGGTTTATGTAAAGAATGTGTTTTAGAATTGAATTTCTCACGTCCCCTTTCATTAACAAACTCATGCACATATATATACAGATTACATCCCTATAATCAAGGATCCAATATTCTTACGTAATCAATATTCCTACGTATCCCTATAATCTAGCAGTTGTCATTGTTTACAACTAATATTACAGCTAATATTCCAATATCCCCCTCAAGCTGGGGCATGCAAGTCCTGAATGCCCAACTTGCGAAGGACAAACTCAAATTGTTGTCTACCCAATGCCTTTATAAATATATCAACCAGTTGTACATGGGTCGAGACATAAGTTGGTCGAATGTGACCAATGCGAACCTCATCACAAACCAAATGACAGTCTATCTCAATATGTTTGGTCCACTCATGAAACACTAGATTTGCTGCAATGTGTAAGGCTGCCTGATTGTCACAGTATAGCCTCATTGGATTTGGATGTTCCACATGAAGTGTCAATAGTAGCTCTTTTAACCATTTTAATTCGCAAGTGGTTGCTGCCATAGACCGATATTCTGCCTCAGCCGACAACCGAGATATAGTATGTTGCTTCTTAGTCTTCCAGGAGATTGGTGAATTTCCTAGTAGAATTAACCATCCAGTCAAAGAACGACGAGTTAAAGGACAACTTGCCCAATATGAATCACACCAAGCAGATAGTTGGAGGTCATAGTCTGATCTTAGCATAATTCTTTGCCCAGGATTCCCTTTCAAGTAGCGCACAACGTGTAGAGCAGCTGCCCAATGTTCTTCATGTGGCTGTTGCATGAATTATGCCAACACATGCACACTGTAGGATGACTCGAGATGTGTAACGGAGAGATAAATAAGTCGGCCCACCAATTGTCTGTAACTCTGAGGATTAGATAAAAAAACTCCATCGGCCAAAGCCAAATTATGATTTTGCTCTAGCAGGAAAGATGCATGTTTAGCTCTGAGTAAACCAACCTCAGAGATAATATCCAGCGCGTATTTACGTTGGCACAAGAAAATTCCTGTAGGACTTCGGGCTACTTGAATTCCTAGGAAATATTTCAACATTCCTAAATCCCTCATATGAAAGCATTTGCTCAAATACTCCTTGAAAATCTAAATAGCTACATAATCATTACCAGACACGACAATGTCATCAACATGTACAAGGACATTGATTTGTACCTTGCCTTGGCGCAAAGTAAAAAGAGAGGAGCCCGAGTATGATTGTTCGAAACCATAACTCTTCAGAGCAGTAACCAATTTCGCAAACCAACATCGGGGAGTTTGTCGTAATCCATACAAAGACTTTTTTAAATGGCATACCATCCCTGGGTTCTTTGAATGAAAACCAGGAGGCATACGCATGTACACCTCTTCTTCTAAATCGCCGTGTAAGAACGCGTTATGCACGTCCATCTGATAAAGTTCCCAATTCTTACCTGCTGCTACTGCCAGAAAAGCGCGAACTGTAACCATCTTTGCCACTGGAGCAAACGTCTCGTTGTAGTCAATCCCTGCAACTTGCATGTTCTTGAGATTACCAGTCGAGCCTTATAACATTCAATTGTTCCATCAGCATTATTTGATCTTGTATACCCATTTACAATTTATAGCTTGTTTTTCTAATGGTAAGGGTTCTACAGTCCATGTCTCATTATCTTCCAGTGCTTGTGTTTCTTTCTTCATTGCATCTCTCTATTTTTCATCTTTTACTACTTCAGTAAAAGAACTGAGCTCAACTCCTGCAGTAATAGCAGCCAAGAAAGCACGATGTCGCAATGAAAACTTATCATAGTTCACATAATGTGTTATCGGATTATCGGATAAGGACTACCTAAGGAATGCGTATAGCTAAGTGAGCTTGCAGAGGGGCTCGAGGAGGAGCTCAACCGTTGTACTGTGTGTAAGACATAATCTCGCAATCTAGTGGATTATTTTCGTTGCCTGCAACCATGCCCTAGCACAATTTCAGATTGCTCATCGTCCATAGTCTCATTGGCACCCTCCCTTGCTACAGATATTCCTTGATCTTGTTCATCATATATAGGTGTTTCAGCAGATTTCCCATAATTTATATCCCTTATACCCTTTTGATCCTCTTGTCCAGGTGATGATTCTCGCTCGTCATCTCTTATACCATCTTCCTCTTGGTGTGGTATCCTAGAATGGTGCTCCAAGTTTTCACTCACAGCAGCTCCTCACATCTTTTTCTCTTCGGCAACCAAGCCATCTAACTCATTGTTTTTCTTCTTGGTTTGTTCACTAGTGCCTTTGTTCACATAAGGAAACACATGTTCCTTGAATACAACATCCCTTAAAACAAAGAACTTGAGTTCAGATCATACAAGTTCCAACCTTTCTTCCCATAAGGGTACCCAACAAAAACGCATTTTCTACTTCGACTGGCAAATTTATCTCCTCCATGCCTTTGATTATAAGCATAGGCCAAACATCCAAACACTCGGATATTTTTATAAGAAGGGGTTTCACCAAACAATATTTCATAAGGTGTTTTTTTCTTGTAACAAGTCGAATAGAGTTCGATTAATCAAGTATGCAACTGTCAATATGTACTCTCCCCAAAATTCAATAGGCAAATTTGCTTGGAAGTGCAGTGCTCGTGCTATATTGAGTATGTGACGAGGTTTCTGTTCTACTCTCCTATTTTGTTGATGGGTTCCAACGCACGAGGTTTGATGTTTACACCTTTCTCCACAAAATAATCATCTAAGCAAGTGAACTCAGTCCCATTATCACTATGCATTATTTTCACATGTTTATGAACCATAGCAAAGAAATTTTGAATAGTTCGCACCACTTCGCCTTTATTATTCAATAAATAAACTCATACACCTCTAGAGTGATCATCAACAATAGTAAAAAAATAATATGCGCCACAAAAAGTTGGAGTTCTGTAAGGACCCCATAAATCATAATGAATCTTCTCAAAAATATCAGATGCCTTATTATCACTAGATACAAACTCTTCTCGATAATGTTTTGCTCAGAAACAAACATCACATCCATTAATGCACTTATTATTATTTCTATTAACGATGGGTAACAACCTAATGACTTTGTTGGAAGGATGGCCCAACCTTTGATGCCAAAGATCAACTGAGCCTTTTTCTGCTACTTTCATAACTTTGACTGATGTTATGCTCCGAAAGTAATAGAGCCCCTCGCGCTGCTCACCCGCACCAATCAGCATCCTCGAATTGTGGTCCTGTATAACACAAAATTTGTTAGTGAACTAGACTATACAATTCGACTCCTTAATCAACTGTGCTACTGAAATCAAGTTACACTTCAAATTGGGTACATATAACACATTATTCAGTTTTAGGTGTTTATCCAATACTATGGTTCCTTCTTTCTCCGCTATTGCTTCTGTCCCATCTAGTAGCCCAGCAGGACATGAGAGGGCTTTCTTTACATCACTCATCGACTTAAAGCTTCATGTCATATGATGAAAGGCCCCGCTTTCAATTATCCATTCCATTATCTTATGCTTACCGTTCAATCTTCCTTGATTTCCTTCTTTTTGCCCATTTAATAGCTTAAGAAATAGGCTCCATTGTTCGTTGCTTAATCCGTTCAATCCAATTTTGTCTGCTTCGATTATATGTCCTTGAGCTGTACTTCCCTGTGTTGTTACCTGCGATGCGTTGGCCCGAATCTGTCCACCACGTCCTCTTCCTCCAGATGCAGCAGGCTACTTCTGTCCTCCTTGTCCACTTCCTCAAGGTCGATTCCCCCACCAATCGGGGTACCCAATTAGTTGGAAACATGATTCTGTATCGTGTCATGTTCTCTTGTAATTTGAGCACAATACAGTTTTGTCATTGCTTTCGGTCCGTCCTTTCGAGCTTGTTGTTATTTGAATTACAAAAGCCATGGCCTCGACTTGTTGTTCCTTCCTACGGGTTATGCTACAAACTCGCTCTTCTTGGATAATCATAACATATGCTCGATTCAAGGTTGGCAATGGTTCAGTGCTCAATATATTAGAGCGCACTGTCCCATAAGTTAAGTCATCCAAGCCCATCAAAAACTGATGTAGCATTTCCTCTTCACGCCTCTTATCTAATTTCACGCCCATGTTGCATGTGCATCCTCCACATCGGCATGTCGGGTATTGCTCATAGTTTCCCAATTCTTCCCATATCATCTTTAATTTGCCATAATAACTCATAACAGTTATGCCTCGCTGTTTACATTCAGCCAACTCAGATTTACATTGGTGAATACGTGGTCCATTTCTTGCCGAGAATCGTTCCTTGATATCATCCCAAAGTTCTTTTGCAACCTCCCTGTAAGTTATAGTCGAGCGCAAAGTTGGTTCGATTGTGTTCAAGATCCATGATATCAGCATGGAGTTAACTGTCCACCAATCTTCATGTGTCGTAGAATCATCCAAAGGCTGTATCACTGAACCATCGATGAAGCTAAATTTTTTCTTGGCCCGCAACGTTGTTCTTATTGCTTGTGCCCATTCATCATAATTGTCACCTTCCAATTGAACTTGCGTGATGATGTTTCCTGGATTGTCGTTGGCCGAGAGATAATACGGTGATGTCGTGTTCTTCGACGGCCCATCATCACTTTCCTTCTTTTTGTCATCGTTGTTGTTCCTAGCCATATTTGTGAAGCTCTGATACCATGTAAAGAATGTGTTTTAGAATTGAATTTCTCACGCCCCCTTTTATTAAAAAATTCATGCACATATATACAGATTACATCCCTATAATCAAGGAGCCAATATTCCTACATAATCAATATTCCTACGTATCCCTTTAATCTAGCAATTGTCATTATTTACAACTAATATTACAGCTAATAATTCAATAGTTTATTGACACTTTAGAAGTCAATTGTAAGCATTTGAAGCCTTGGAGGATTGTTTAGTGGAATCCTCAAGCCCGAAAAGCTTGGAAGCGTGGACGTAGGCGAGGTTGGTCGAACCACATAAAAATCATTGTGTTTGAATCTCTCTTCCCTTATCTTTTTATATTGTGATTGATTTATTAGTCATTACTTTAAATTCGTTTTAGATTTGCATTAAGGTTTGTATTAGAACTGAATAATATTTAGAAATCCAATTCACCTCCCCTCTAGGGTTGCATTACTAAAATTTCATTCTAAAGAGACCATGTTTGCATGTATAGTAAAACATTTGATCTATATTAAATTATTGAGCATATTACTCCTAGAGTGGCATAAAGTATCAACTATAAAATAAATCCCAAATGCCCTCGAAGAGGTAAATGATAAGCATTAAAGAGATTCAAATTGCCCTCTAAAAGATATGCATGCACATTAAAAAAGAGAGATCTTTAATCCTTACAAAGGCATGTATATTAGAAGTTTTGAAAGATCTCAATTAGGCATGTATATTAAAAATGAGAAATAGTTAATTAATGCTAGTACTTGGTACAAGAGAAAAAATTGAAATTGATATAAGATTTTTCAATAAAAATTTAGCTATTATGATAAAATTTTTAGGATCCTTAATTAATAAATGTGAAGATCATTGAATTATATGATTGGTCTATATTGTAAAATATTTGGACTTGTAGTCCATACGCTAGAGAACTTAAAACGAATTAGTCAATTTAAGAATTTTGGACTTGTAATCCATAAGCCTGAAGTCGTGAAATTTATTAATAAAATGTGAGCCTAAACTACAGTGTGTCAAATTTAAATTGAACAATTTAGATACTTGCTCTTAAAGCATAAAAAGCTTGAAACTAGTACTTGAAGTACTAAATTAAAAAACATGCACATTATATGTTCTTGATAAAACTATAATTATAGTTGTATAATTATAGCAATCTAGACTTATAAAAGTATAATCACTTGAGTGAATTTATTATAAGTTGGATATGTCATTATCCATTTTGCTATGTGATTTATTAAAAATTAGAAATTAAATTTGCAATATTTTTAAAACGTGTGATGATTTCATCATGAAAAGACTCGTGAAGAGCTTATGAACTTATTTCTTTTAAGAATAAAATTCAAGATAAAAGATCTTAAAATAAAAAAAAAATCTTTCAATTTATGAATTGAAATTATCAAGTGGAATTTCGATATTAAAAAAGTACCAGAAATATTTATATTAAAAAATTGGTCTACTTTAAAGTATGTTGTATGTATCTTAGTCCCTAAGAACTACATTTTATTCCAATTTGTGCCTACAAAGGCATTGAGATATTGCATAATTGCAAATTAAAATATGTTCAACTTAAACTTTAGAATGTCAAAATAGTATGAAAATCATATCACACTCTTTTCTTAATATGGATGCTAAAGCTCGGTTTTGTTCAAGAATATTAAAAAAAATTATGAAGATATATACATAGCGATATTCTTTAATGAAAACAATAGTGTCTCCAATTTATTTTTGTATTCAAGCTTTTAAAATATGGTGTTGATCATGTAAATTGTTTCATTAAGGTATTACAAAAAATATTTCTTTTAAGAATAAAATTCAAGATAAAAGATCTTAAAATGAAATAATTCCTTTCAATTTATGAATTGAAAATTATCAGGTGGAATTCTGACATTATCTTTTCGACAACTCTACTCCTCCACTTTCAACTCAACCTACCCATTCCTTGTTCCTATTTCCAAATTTCCTATTCCCCTTTTCCGATATGACAGTTCCTACCATCCCTACCTTTCTGGGTTCCATCCCAGTAGGCCTTTTATGTGCAAGGTAGGGTAGCTGCATGCTCCGTCTCGCGGAATCACCCGAAGACTACTTCTGCGACATCCTTTTATCATAGCCTGGTTTCTATGTCTTTCAATGCAAGAATTCCATTTCAAGAATTGAATCAGTCGATGCCTTCGAAGCTTCAATATCCAGTGAGGGGTGAGAGTAAGGTAGCTTACTGCATTCTTCGGATTCAATACCTGGGGACAAGAATTTACGTGCGATATAACACACGCTAGACCATGCATACTGTTGATATAGATACCTAAAGGTATCTATATTAACAGTATATAGTACATTACTATTACTATCCCCATATAGGGGGAGGGTGTAAAATTTATATATATACTCCATCATGGACAAGTCATAGTTGACCAGCTGACGAATTGCCCTAAAGGAAGTTTCCCTGTAGGAAACTTTAGGCTACAATATGTTTTGGCATTTGAGATGCCAATATTGGCTTCGCCAGGCCATCGAGATTAAAATATTTTAGCATCGGTTATCCTATCCGACAACCTAGGAGTAGTACTTGCTAAAGCTAAAGCTCTCGACACGTGAAAGCTCAAAGCAGTCTAGCTAAGCGCAGACTGAATTAGTGAAGTATGGCAATGGTATGGCATCAATAGGAATTGATTTACCTCATATTAAAAAACTAATCTATTTTAAAGTATGTTATATGTATCTTAGTCCCAAATAACTATATTTTATTCCAACTTGTGCCTACAAAGGCATTGAATAATTGAATAATTGCAAATTAAAATATGTTCATTACATCTTGAAAACGTCAAAATAGTGTGAAAGCATATCACATGTTTTCCTTGATATGGATGCTAAAGCTCAGTTTTGTTATATATATGGCGATATTCTTCAATCAAAATGACGATATCTTGAATTTATCTTATGTATTCAAGTTTTTAAAAGATAGCATTGATCATGTCACCAAAATATTACAACAAATACGATTGATCATTGAAGCATCCGTATCACTTTTAAGGGGGAGTGTGCTTATTAAAAGGAGTTATTGATATAGAAGGTTACATGCATTGTACTATTTTTCTTTCTCTTGGTTGTTCCTATTAAACTTTTCCTAGTAAGGTTTTAACGAGTCAATTTGTTTCTCCTTAAAATACAAATGAATAATGTACTATTTTTCCTTCACTAGTCTTTTTCTCGTAAAGTTTTTACTAGCAAAGTTCTAATGAGGCTTACTCATTTTAGGATGAACATATAAAGGACAGTGTTATGAGATTTTTATATTTTATATGGATGTTCATCAAAACAATCTTTTATCTCCTCACAGGCAACTTTTTATCTTTTATTACTATAAAAGGAGACCTTTACTCCTTATTTATATACACTTGAGATTGAATAAAATTTCTTTCTAGATATTGTCTTTTATTTGCTTTTTTTTTTCTCTTACTGTATTGTTGTGCTCCTAATTGGTAAATAATTTAACACTTAATTACTTGTTTAATAAGAAGTCATTAATAGGGAGATTGTCAATTTTCTCCCTACTGTAATCAATATGTACCATTTGTCCCCCTGTTATTGTTATAATTACCAATAAACCCCCTAATAACATAAGTTTACAATACTATCGTTATTTTCAAATACTCGTTAATTCATATTTATTATAAATTAAATAAATCACATGAATGAAAAAAAAATAAGTATTAAAAATAAGAAATATATGTTTTAATGTTAAAAAATTAATAATAAAAATATTTTTCTTGTACTTTTTTATTTTATAAACATTTTCTTATAATAAATATATAATAAAATTATTATAAAATGATAAAAATTATTATAAGAAAACTTGAATGATAAATAAAAAAATTCTTATAAAATAAATAATAAAATATTTTTCTTGTAATTTTTAAATTTTAAAATTAAATATTTAATAGAAGAAAATGTTTTACAAAATAAAAAAAAGTACGAGAAAAAATTTATTGTTAATTTTTTTGTTCACATCAAAACATATATTTCTTATTTTTAATACTTAAAATTTTTATTTAATTTCTATTCATATGAAATATTTAATTTATAATAAATATAAATAAAAGTGTATTTGAAAATAGGAGTAATATTATCAACTTATGTTGTCAGGGAGGTTATTGACTATTACTAAAATTAGTAGAGAGGTAAATGATATGTATTAATTACAGTAAGGAAAAAATTAGTAATCTCTCTCATTAATATATGTGTTAATGAGATGCACATTATATACATAATATACATAAGTAAAAGTCTTTTTGCCCATTAAAAATGACCACTTTCGAATAATATATAAATGAGAATTTAAAAGATAATTTTTAATAGATAGAAAATACATATATGTTTTTCTAATTTCTCAAATAATTGAGGTTATTGTTTTTTTCCCCTTATGTCATGTGGGTAAATGATAGTAATTTATTAGGCCCTATTCTCTCTCGAGGAAAAGAAAAAAACATGGTACTCAAATTAAACGACGTAGTCTCTTGAGAATATACGTATGAGACAACTGCCACGCGGATGAACCGGTTGATTGAGTCACGATAACTGATAGTTGCAGAGACAAAGAAATGAGCGAGACAAGACCAGTGCCTAGGAGAGAGAGTCCATGGGGAACGCCAGAGGGCGAGCATCGTCAGCCAAAGGCGCACAGATGCAACGATCGAGCTGAGGATGTTATCCAAGTAATGCCAAATCTTCTTCTTATTTTTTCTGTTTTGTGGGTTAAATTATCCATTCAAATGTAATATGTCCATTTTGTTTATATATATTTTTGTTTATTTCGTTCCAAAGTCTAAGCGAATACCCATAATTTATTTTCGAATTAAATGATCAGTACCATGTGGGGTTTTTGCCAATTGGGTAGTTAGTGCTGAGATTGACTTCCTGAATCTGATTTGTAGCTTTTTCTGTGTAATGTAGGCTTGTTTTGAGGGAAATCCATTTAAAACGGTTCCAGGCCCCTTTAAGCTCTTTTGGCAGTGTATGCGATCAAAACCAGGGTAATGTACTCTTTAATCTGCTCTTGTAGGCAATAAATTTAACAAATTTTAACTTGATTTTAACAGGAGCTATAGATTCTGGTAATTGAATTAATAGAATGGATTGCAAGTTTCTTTATCGTCGTCGGTCTTATGTTCTTAAGTTTTTATTCTCCTTTATGTTTGTGAGAATGTATCGGTTGGATCTTTTATGACTTGTTACTTTATCCATGTGTGAGAACAATGTCTGCGGGTTGTGCAGGGAGGAACCAACTGAGCCATTCACCTATTTGCAATTGGATCCCCCTAAGAGAGAGGTGAAACTCGAGTAAAATACTTTCTAAGAATGCAGTTGTAGTTGTTTGCTTTCTGCTTGAAGCCTCATGTGTTTTTTAGTTAGGCAGTTTTTGTTATAAATTATGGACAAGAAAGGGCTAATGTGGTGTGGGACTGATAGATTGTGGTCTTATATGTTCAATAATGCAAAATGATCGGGTGAACAAAATGCCTTTTGATGTAATTTTTTCCAATATATAATCATTAGATTTTGTTACCTCAATTGTCCCTTCATGATCTTTTTTCAGATTTATTCTTCACCATAAACGAAATAGGCTCACATTAAGAGATGGATGATGCCACGTTAACCTATGTTTGTTATTTTTTTAATCTGAAATTCCTGTTGTTTCAACTAGTTCGTGATCAATGATTCGAAGTGGATGAGAAACAAGATTGGGTTGTGAATACAGGGCAATCAGTCATCTTTGGCTTGTATGTAGTCAGGCCTATATGAAAGGTTTGTCTTTGACTTGTGGCAATTGAACAAGTGTTTTCTTATTGAATGATCTTTAGTTCTTGAGTTAATATGGATAACATCTGCATCTAGGAGGTTTCTACTAAACTTCGCTAGCCATTGGACTGGAAAACAAAATGCACGTTTCTGTATGCTTGAGACTAATGTTTGACAAAGGGGTTTGAATTTCAATTTTCAAAGACCATAGAAGTTGAAAATACAAAGGGTACTGCAAAACTTTTATCCTAATAAAATTGTTGGTCATGTTCAGACTGTTTCCCCCTTGATTCTGCTTATTTTACCTCAGCCATGGATAGCTTCACCAGTCATGTTATGGGCTGCATCTTCATCCTATTTTAAGGGTATTATTTCTTAAGTTACCATACAGATGGTGCATTTGCTCCTGAATGCAAATGAGACTGTGAGGGCTACCCGGTTAATAGAAAGAATGAGCTTCATGAAGGAATATGAGAAAGGAGATTGCAGACATTTTGTATTTTATAACTTTTTCTTTCTTTTTCTGTATTTCTATCTTTTCTACAATTGTCGAACAACAAAAAGTTATTCTTAAATGGAGATGTGGGCTCTGAGCCTCCGCCTTCCTCCATAGTCGTTCTTTCGCCTGGTAGACAATTATAACACTTCCGGCAAGTAGTTGACTGGGATAACTTTCTTAGGATCAAACCACTTTTACTATGCATATAAAAAATCCTGAACTCTAGAAATCAATAATAGGCTCTCCAATAGTGAGATTCCGCTCCAGAGTCCATGGTATGTCGAAGAGCTTCGCTGTGATGAACTTGAAGATCTTGTTTACATTAATGTTGTAGGTCGCACTTGAAAAGAAGAGTGTGGCATTCAGAGCCTTTGCATATGCTCTTGCCTGTCACCAATAAAATGTAGATCAATTTTACCATTGTTTTAAATTGTACCATAAAAATAATAAAATAGGCAGTTGGGTTGTTATTATTTAGAAAAGAGGCACACCTGACTTGCGATTGTCCATTGCAAATCTATTGGGAGCTGAATGAAATCATCAAACTTTGTACCTATTATAATCGGAATTGCAGTCTATAAACAATATCAGGAAGAAATGTCCGTATGAGACTCATAATTCATTAACCATTCATATATAAATGGGAAAGTAAAAATGTGAAATGAAACCACTACCTGATTACATTTTCTTGCTTGCTGATACCATCTTATGACACTGAAGTAATACAAAACAAAACCCTCAGCATTGAAATATAAAGAGAAATATTTGCAGCATATTTTGATTGATCATTGATCACAAACCTCTTTAGTGTACACCGACTTGTGAGATCAAACATAAACAGAATTGCTATCGAGTCTTTGCAGGCAACAGGAAGGTGATCCTGAGCTTTTGCATCACCTGCACCACACCCACAAATTTAAACATTAATTTGTTGATCATCAAGAACCCAAAAAAAAAAAAAGCCCTAAGAATGAAAGAACGAAGAAAATATATATTATGCAAACCTGTTACTTCCCATATAGAATAAGAAATTCTTGCCCCTCGTACTAATAAAGTTTTATCCATCATGTTTAATCCTTCTCCTGGTGACCCTCCTTGTTCTTTCTCATCTCCCACGTACTTTTCCTATCAAAATATATAATCCAATATAAGAGGAAAAAAGAAAAAAGAATGTCAATGTGTATGGATGAACCCCAGAAGGAGATTTCTATTTAAAAAAGAATAATATGAAACCTAAGTGTTATATATATATATATATATATATATATATACACATATACAAACCAGAAAACTGGTTTTGCCAATGTGGCAGTCACCCAAGAGACTGATCTTCAAAGCAACTAAATTATCAGCATCAAGGTGGCGGTGGCTGTGACACAAGGACGGCCTTACGGTGGTGCCGGGGACTAAGCCGCTCTCGAGGACGGAAGGAGACGGGGAAGTCACGGTGGAGCGAGGCAGCATACGGTACCGAATAGGCTTCCCTACCGAACACATGAGCAGTTTCTCCCAGAAACAGCTTATGCACCGTCTAAGAATCAAAACTCCTCGCTCAATTCTACGCTTTAGATTGAATTGAACCATTTTTTGGCTAAGTAATTGTGCCATTTTTCTTTTGTTGTTCTTCTTTTTGGTTATTTGGAAACTTGAAACTTTGAAAGGGGATGGCCTCTAGAAGAAGTTGCTGCTCTGTGTGTGTGTGTCTCTCTCTCTCTATATGGCCATGAAAATTGTAGCTAAGCTTTGAGTGCGATCATATTTTCAAAAACTTTGGTTATTTTTAGAATATGCTATTTATATACATCTGTTATAGCTATTTTTTTAGATGAACGCGACTACTTTTGACGGAAAATAATTTTGACCAAAATTTCATTCGATAAATGCCACCAGAATTAGTCGGATATTGCCGGCAATTGTGCTTTAAATTTAATCGGTCTTCACACAGGAGGCCATTTATTTTCGGAATTTTGGAGTTCTTTTTTTTTATTAAAATAAGGCTTATGCTTAGATTCAGTGTAAATTTCGGATCTTTGTAATTTGTACAGATCTTACTAATGCGGACCAAATTATATCTAAATCACATTTCTTTTTTTAACATCCATTAAATGAACTAATTAAAATACTTGTCTATTTGACGTGGGTTAATGCTAGCAGAAATTACAATGGGACGGAGTTCTTCAGAGATTTTTTTTTATTTGGGAGGGTACGTAACTAATTTTATATTTAATTTCTTATTTTTAGAAGTAATGTGGATAATTTAATACCCATTATCTTATTTACAGAGGGGACAGAAATTTACTAAAATCTCACTCCTCCCTATTTTTCTATTTTTTATTTTTAACTTCTAATTTTATTTCTTCTAAAATTTTTAGTAAGTATGTTTAAAATTTAAATTGTAATGGTATGGATGTAATAACAAATATCATGATATTTATTAAAGTAATATAAATGATAGGTAATATTAGCACTTGAAGATTAGAGAAAATAATTTTGCTGATGATTTATGTTATGTGACTTTTATGGATGTGTTCAACTTTAAAACTCTACTTTTCCTTAATTTCATAGATTATCTTGTAAATTTGACGACATTGACTTAGTTTAATGGAAATGATTTTAATTGCTTTAGCTTACTCTGATGTTTTTATTAGTAATACAATTTTATAGTTTTATTTTAATATAATTAAATCAAATTCAAGAAATAAAAGTATAAGTTATTTAAGGATTGAATGCTCTTAGATATCTCTTTTTATTATACTGGATGTAAAATAATTAAATAATGAATGGGATCGTACCTCCAATTATAATTATTCAAACTTTAAGTATTCTCTACATTTATTAAATTTCATAAGGTGTCTTCTAGCATATTCCACTTTAGTGTTTATAGCCTTTCTCTTGTAGTATTTCATAGATTTGACAAGTTTAAGGACCTTTTTTTATAGTAGTATTTCATAACTTAAAAGACTTTATCACTTCTATTATCAAAGTGGTTAATAAATTCTACCACTATCATTTAAAACAAGTAAGTGGATCATTAATATTGGATAAGAAGTTGAGTTTTTACTAAGCATTGAATTAATGATTGTTAGGTGAGAGAAATAAAAAAATAAAAACTCAAAATAAATCTTGATTATTGATTCAATACTCAGCACAAAAAAAAAAAACTTAGCACTAAATTCTAATCCATTAATATTAGTTTCTCTATTTATTTATTCAAACAACTGACTTATCATATAGACTCCATAATAAAAGTTGTTGCATGGTAATCCCCATCCCCTCTCATCTAGCAATTTTAAATAGGTCGTGAATATAAATAGAATATGTGTTGGACAAGAATTCTTTTAATGAAAACAATCACCTATAATTCAGGAACATTCATGTTGTATCATCATGAATCAATAACAAATTATACGAAAGCGTACATGAATCCATAATATTTAATTGTTCTCTTGAGTAGTATGGTTGGCCTTCCATATCAATATGTTATCCTAGAAAATCCTTTAATTTTCTCCGCACTCTCTCTCTCTCTGATGATGAGATGTCATAAAAAATATAAAGATACGTGTGATCTAGGGACATGACTAATTATATAAACAACTTTTCCTATTGTCTTTAAATATTTCTATTTTATTCCATTATAGAAATAGAAATTACCCTTTAAGTCTCTACATATTAAAGGCTCACGCCTTATTAAATACATTAAGATTTATATTACCAAAAATCTTAATAGATCATTTTTTTATTTAACTTAACTGCATATGATAGTCTGCAACACATAATTATTCACATATAAGTCCAATATTAGATTAAAAATCTAATAATACTAGGATAAAAAATTCAAACAATATAGGAATGTCGATTCCATCACTCCCCATTGCCATCCCTACGTGGGTGCACGTACTCCACCGACTGATAGAAACATATATGATATGATCACCACCACAATGTTACGTACTACATAGCTTGTGACTTTGCTCGTCTGTATTCACATATATAGTTTTCTAATTTAGTTAATCAAATTGCGTTTGAAATTTTTGACAAAGATAAAATTTCCTTGATGTTGTTTCCGTACGCTAGGCCCATTTTTTATTTTGATTTTTTATTGGTAGGCCACTTTTGTTGGAAATTTATTCATGATGTAGACATCTGGACTAATTAATTAATCAATTGAATAATATGGAATCGGGGCTAATAATGCATTAGGAATAAGAATATTCCTAGTCCTAGATGACAAAACCCAAACTACGAACGTATTCGGCATAATAAAGTAGAAATTTTGGTACTTTAGACCATTAAAAGTTATAATAATTTTTTTTTTTGAAAAGAAACTTCCATTAAATCGAAGAAGAGAATAAATACATCAATTGTGAAGGGTAAGAACTTATCCAAACAAGATTTTCACATTTCTCTAATGCTAACTTAGCTAGAGAGTGGGTAATGGCATTATAAGATCTATGAGTATATTTAATGCTAACTAGCTCAAAATTCCTCATTAAGTTTTGAATCTCCGAAATTATCCAAAAGATCTCAGAATTGCCGCCTTGCTTATTGTTAACTAACTTGACTACACTTTGAGCGTCTGATTCAACAATTAAAGCCTTTGCACTTGCATTCCTAGCAATCTGTAATCCCCATTCCAAGGCTTCTGCTTCAGCAAAGGAAACATCTCCATGAAATTTCGAAATCTTGATTGCAGCTGCTATGACATTCCCCCGATCATCTCAGATTATAGCTCCCAGCCCTGCAAGGTGCTTTTCTGAGTTTGTAGCAGCATCCACATTTACTTTAACAAATCCACTTTGGGGGGGATTCCAAATCCGCTGAGCCTGCACCTGCTAACTTTCCTTTCGAGCTTGCTCTGGTTTTTGAACTCTTTTGTTAGCCTCCATTACTGCTTTAGTTTTAGCAACCAGAGCCTAGGGGTTCTATATTTTTCCTTTAAAGAGCATCTTATTTCTTGCATTCCACACCAGCCAACAAATCATAACCATTAGTTTTAGATCAGCTTTGTTTCTTCTTCTACACATTTCATGCAGCAAACTCAAAAAATCCTGCCCAACAGTTTGTATGATGTCATTCTCTAATAGAGTGAGTTTTCATATTTTCCTTGCAGCTTTACACTCCACCAATGCATGAAACACATTCTCCACTCCGAGCTTGCATACTTGGCAGGTAGGCTCTTGGATGATTTTTCTCTTCCACAAATTTTCAGCAGAGGGGAGGATATTCTTGGTTGCCCTCCAAGCAAAAATTCTGATTTTCTCAGGTAAAGCAAGAGACCATATGATATTCCATTGGTTTTTTTCCTGATATTGAACTTGAAGGCATGACTGGAAATTTAAGACTAAGAGCTGTTTGATAGCCACTCTTGACCGTGTAGAGACCTTTCTTGTCATAATCTAAATGATTGTATCTTTTTTTGGGCTTCTAGGCAAAGGGATTTCAACAATTTTCTTAGCATCCATTCTATTAGAACGCCTGTATATCATGCTCTCATCCCACTGGTTTTCTTCATTTATTAGCTCAGCAACCAATGTATCGTCTGGCAAAGATGGCTTAACTATTAGCTTAAAGGTTGACGGCTTCAGGATCCAGTTATCATTGTGAATTTGGATTTTTTGGCCATCTCCAATCCTCCACCTAGCACAAGAATCGAGAATCTACCTTCCCCATAGGATGCTTCTCCATACAAATGATGGTGTGGACCAGAGCTTAGCCTTCATGAAGTCTTTATTTTGGAAATACCTAGCTTGTAGAACCTTTGCCACTAATGAATCCAGGAATTGTAAGATCCTCCACCCTTGCTTAGCCATTAGAGCTTGGTTGAAACTTGAGAAGTCTCGGAAACCCATACCTCCTTTACATTTGGCCTGACTCAACTTCTCCCACTTCGACCAGTGAATGCTTCTTTTGTCGCTTTTTGATCCCCACCAAAAATTAGCTATAGTTTTTTTGGATATCATTGCAAACACCCATTGGGATCTTGAATACACTCATAGCATAGGCTGGAATGGCTTGCGCTGCAGCTTTGATTAAAATTTCTTTGCCCCCACATGAGAAGAATTTATGCTGCCAGCTGGAGATTTTGTTAAAGACTTTCAGCTTGATGTTGTTAAAGAAGTTGCTCCTTTTTCTTCCTATCATAGCTGGTAGGCCTAGGTACTTCTCGTGCCTTGAGACAATATTGAGCTGAAAACTCTTTCCAATTGCAGTGGCTTGATCATGCTGGACATTGCCACTCAGGAACAAAGATGATTTCTCAAAATTAAAAATTTGCCCGGAAGCTGCAGAGTAGCAGTCAAGGATCTTTTTTAGGTTCCCGCAATCGGCCATTGAAGCTTAGCTAAATATAAGACTATCATCAGCGAACAAGAGGTGGGAAATGTTCAAATCCTTGCCGTAAGCCTCTTACCGAGCCATTTATAATCAGAGAGAAAGAAACAGAGCTTATGCACTTCATGATCAAGCTAATCCAGTTTTGAGAAAACCCCATACATTTCATAGTTTGCTCAATAAAGCTCTATTCCAATCTGTCGTAGGCTTTACTAACATCAAGTTTCAAGGCCACTAACCCATTTTTTCTCCCTTTGCAGTGCCTTATTTTATGTAGACATTCATATCTTACAATAATATTGTCGGTTATCAATTTATCTGGTATAAAGGCACTTTGCATTGGAGAAATGATTTGGTGCAGAATTTGTTTGAATTTGTTGGCAACTGACTTAGCCACTATCCTATAAATAACGTTGCAAAGGCTGATAGGCCTAAAGTCTGTAACTTTTCTAGGTTTCCCCTTCTTAGGAATCAAAGCTATGTAAGTATGATTAAGGGGGGCTAGAGTACCTTGTTTGTTTAAGATGTGAAGACGGGTAGTAAGAACTCCCTCTTTAACCTCATTCCAGTGCTTTTGGTAGAATGTATTGAGTGTTAGAAAATGCATATTTATAAAGGAGAAAACTGTCATTTTACATTTCAAGTCTTACTAACAACCCTTACTTTTATGTGTTTAAGCTTTTTGTAATTTAATTATGTATGTTTTATTTTAATTAAGTATTTTATGTGTTTTAGGGGCATCATAGTCATTTCACAATAAACGAGAGATCAGACGGCAAAACGGACATCACTTTTGAACTCAGGACGGTCGAAAATCTTAGGAGGAGCATAAAAGGAAAAATGGCACTGTTCACATGTACAGTACTGTCTACGTTACTGTTCATGACACTGTTTATATAGACGGATCGATGACATGGCATTGACCAATGATGTGGCATTGACTGATGAGGTGTCATGATCCTATTGGACTAAAATTCTTATGTATTGTTGATTATGACGTGGTAGCATATCAGTGGACCAAAAATCTCGCTTACGGTACATGCATCACACAAGATTATTTTCAACCAAACCGCATTACTGCTCAACCCGAGTCAAACCGTATTACTGTTCATCCACGTGGTCAAACCGTGTACTGTTCATGCGGACTGTTGACTGATGACGTGGCGCAATCCTGAGCGTCCAAACTGTTTTAATCTGATGGCCATGATTTACTCGATGTATCTATAAAAAAGGGGGCCTCCCCCCCTATAATTTGATAGCTCTGAATCCATTTTTAGACTCCATTTTCTGTAATTCCTTCTCCATCTTGTATTTTCTACGTATTTTAATAAATTTCCATTTTGCCCTTAGTTCAATTATGAGTGGCTAATTTTCTTTCAAACTTGGGTTGAAGGTGAAGTCTCAACATGTGTCATGAGCTTTATTTGGTAAATTTATTTTCTCTTCCCCTCTAGTTTTTGTGGATGTTTTGACTTCTCGTTGACAAATAATCATAATCTTATCTAGTACCGCCTTGGTTTCACCGGCTCCCTAGTATAAGATTATTATTATTTGGCACGATAAGCCCTTAGCACTATATTGATTAGAGCATGGTTCATGAGGTGTGGATTCCCCCCTCATGATTTAATTGGTATTAATAAGGAATATTTAGCCCATGATGCATGTTGATACGGATCCAGATACCCAAGTACGTCAATTTAATAGATCTACACTTTAATTTATTCTCGCCATCTCAATTCTAATTTTTAGGATAATTTGAATCACTTCCACCACAAATCCAATCACCCATTTACAAAATTAATTCTGTACACAATTAAAATCCACCTCCTCGTGGGATCGACACTCGTCACCATTAGTGTATACTACAATAGATTCGTACACTTGCGAGTTCAACAAAATTTGCACAACAGAATGCTGCTGGCAGCCCATCGGGCCCCGACACCTTGGTTGGGCACATTTGATTTAAGGCTTCAGTCACTTCCTCCACTGTAAAAGGTTTCTCTAACGACTCATTCATGTCCTTGGATACTCTCGGGGTGATACCTTTTAGAGCTGCTTCCATCTGGTTTTGACTCGGCTTGGTTGTTGTAAATAGCTTTGTGAAATAGTTGCAGAATTCAACCTCCACATCTTTGGCTTTCTTTACCCAATCCCCTAAGCTATTTTCAATCCCCTAAATTCTGTTCTTTTTCTTTCTATTCGATGCTTTATGATGGAAGAACTTTGTGTTCTTGTCCCCTTCCCTAAGCCAATCTGCTCTTGAGCGTTGCTTCCAGTAAATCTCCTCATCAATGATGATATTTTGAATATGATTTTCCACCCTTTTAATCTCTTCTCCAGATTCGTACTGCACCCCTCTCTACTTCCATCCTTGTAGCTGCTTTTGTAACTACTCAAGCTGTTTTTCCCTTCCCCTGAATTCCCTCTTGCTCCAATTCAGAAGCCTAGCCATTGATTCTTTAGCAATCTTTCGAAACAAATAAACTGGATTGCCACTTTACCAATTACCGCTCAAGCTCCATTCCTCGCTAACTATCTCCTTACAAGCCTCATACGGGCTCCACATGTCCTCATAATGAATTCGTGAGGATTGTCTCCTACTCGCAGTCATTTCCTCTCCCCTCTATTGAACTACCATCAGCACTGGACAATGGTCCGAGGTCCATGTGTTTAGGTTGATTGCTGCATCATTGACAAAAATATCACACCAGGCTTTGTTGCATACAAAACGGTCCAGCATTTCCTCTATAAATCTATGCCCAAACCTCCCATTACTCCAAGTACATGGGTAACCCTTATACCCTACATCTGCTAATTCACAATCTCTCAACGCCTGCCTGAAGCTATTAATTGAGTTGACATTTCTCTCATTGCCTCCGCTCTTCTCATAAGGATGCAATATTTCATTAAAGTCTCCGAAACATAACCAAGGACTAGGAGACAAACCTACCAACCTTCTCAAGAGTGTCCATGTATGTTGTTTCTGCCCCATTTCCGGATGCCCGTACACCCCTGTGCATCTCATTTGCCTCCCATTGTCCATCTGAACTTCAACATCTATGTGATGCTTGCTGAACGATTTAATTTGTACACAAGTTTCTTCATTCCAAAGCAAAGCTAAATCCCCTCCCCTTCCACTACAGCTCACGGAAAAACAATTATCAAATTTCAAATTTTTTCCAATCACGTTCATTTGCGTGGTTGACAGCTTGGTTTCACACAAAAATACCAGCTGAGGACCATGCATATAAAGAATTTTTTTAAGAGCTAGAAATGCTCGAGGATTCCCCAAACCCCGAACATTCCATGAGATGATCTTCATGGCTTTCGGCGGGTCTGGCTTCCAGTCTCCGCCGATATCTCTGCTATGGTTAAATCCGTGTCCACCATATTTTTCAACATCAATGGTTCCCAGCTCAACATCAAAAGTTATAATAATTATTGGTATAGTAGGATCAATGCATCTTGATTTCATTGGAATTGTTTTAAATAATTTACAGTATTTTATGACTCATTTCAAATTTCTATGCTTCGATTTAATGGGCACCGATTGATGTGTCTTCAACCTAGGTTTTTATTTTATTTTATTAATCAAAAAGTAAATAACCAATCATAATGATAGTTAAGATAGATAAATGAAAAACTTTAAAACCATGATTATTATTTCATTTCAGGCATTTGAGAGACAATATTTCTCTTGGTCGTATGCCTCTCACATAGGTTGAATCAAAGCCAAAAATATTTCAAGCATTTCAGTAAAGAAGTGCTTTTATGCCGTGATAAGTATGAAAAACTATCTACATATTCATTCCTTCAACAAGCACATGAGGAGTACAAAGCATCATTTTGTAATACAAAATGGTTGGTGATTACACAAGATTTTCAAATGTTCTTCTACAAACTAACCTAAATCTTGGCTTTGAAGAAAGAAGCAGATATATTAGTGTAGATGAATTCGTATTTTGATCATGACGCTAAACAACAAAGAGGAGCAGGGTAAAACCTAAGCAGGAGAATTCGTCTACCCATCAGAGCTCTGGCTAGGCCGTTTGTTATCACTATTCCTCCGTTTAAGAATTTCCTTAATTTCGGCCTCTTTTCTATCTATGAAATCAATTAAGTCCTTGAAGCTAGTTGAGCGGAGTGTACGTCTACCAGATGTAGACGTATCATGTACAATCTCCTCGGTCTCGATGCTCTCCTCGTCCTCTGAGCCAAACCTGCGAAACTGACCACAGACCCTACAGAAGAAGAAAATAAGAGCGAGGAAGCATGCAATGCCACAAATGAGGAACAGTCCCCAGAAGCTTTTTAGAGAGAGTCGGCTGCCACCTCCGTCAGCTGGGCTGAGGTCCATGGAGCATTCATTATATGTTAACCATTTATTATGGATTTTTTGCAGGTCACCATTTTCTGAGAGTTGAAGAATGGCAGTTGACAAGTCAATTGCCAGAGGAGAGTCTCTTTGGAATGCCTGGCACAAGATATCATATTTCAGTTTAAGATTAGATTTGTAATAACATATTCATTTCATTTCGTAAACTTTGAAGTCGCCAGTGTGCTTGTTGCAGCAGATATGATAATTGACTTGTGGATGAAAATGTTTTTACTTACAAATCCCCATCCGCTTTTTGTAAACTCCTGCCCCACTGTCCTGAATTCACAATTAGTTTTGGACATGAAGAGCTCAATGTAAGGAAGCTCATCAACAATTGCAGCAACCCCACCGCCTTTGGGTCCTCGAGCAAGTGCAATGGAATATTCTTCCATGTTTTTTAACTTTACCAGCCTAGATTCTGCTATTTTGAGCTCATCTACTAGATAGTTCCATGCAAATGACCCATCTTGAACTCCTATTGGCTCAGTACTGGAAATCAAGCTGTCAATCCCTTCAATTTGTGATGTCAGTTGTTGTACTGTGAGGATTGAAGTCAAACTAGCTGTATAGCTTGAATTGATAATCAACACTACAAACAGCCATACAATCAGGACCACCCTTCCCAAGGAACTCACAGTGTTCTCCCCTGCATCAAGTCCAAGCAGCGTTTTAAAACTAGAGAAATATCAGATATCAGTATTAGATGAAAGAACTCATGTTTAGACAAAGAAAGCAGAAAAAAATTGGGCACAAGCAAACATACTGTGTGAGAAAAACATTGTTGAGAAGCTAAACCTGCAAGAATAGAAGCAACTTCAGTATCCTCTTATATACATTAAGCAAAGCAAATAAAAGCCAGTGTAGATTGATGGTAGAGGACGGTTATTCTTTTTTCTTTTTATTTTTTGAAAGTTGGTAGCAGTAGAGGACAGTTTAGGCAGGAAGCTACGCTATTAGAGTTCATATATTTAACTAGAAGTTGAAATTTTCAAATATTTGCTTTAGTTATTGTCTTCTATAATCTATACACTGCTCAACTGCTGATTTCCAGTAGTCACACAGCAGCATATGGCATAATCATATAATAATGGTTTTCACTATGTGTTTTATATATTAGGTTACACCTTGCCAAGGAATTTCCAAGGTTGTTAGGCATTTGCCTTGTAAACTGCCTAGAGGATTTGGTCTGGTTAAACATTCAATTGTTCTAGTTAAATCAGAGAGCTTTTCATCAAAGTTAAATAACACTTACCAGACGATAGTTACAAGTTGCTGACTAGGAGGACCACGGAATTCATTATTGAACCGATGCTCAAGAATCCAAACAACGGCTCCCACGAAAAGAAAGAAGCCTCCAGTGACGAGCCACATTGGTATAGTAAAAGGCTTGAGAAAAGCCCAAGGACTAGACTTTAACTTTTGAACTGGAGCAACAACAACAAGACCAGATTCCATGTAAGGCTGTGTAAAATCCACAAGCTTTGTCCGATTTGTAACAATCGTGATGTCACCAACAGCTGCATCAAATTTCTGAGGAAGAAATGAAGGAATTCAAGATAATTACCAGAATTTATTCACCCGACTAGGGCCAAGGCCAAGCAAAATACAAGCATGCATTGATGCATACATAAAAAACCTAGGTTCTGAAAGCCAAAATTGAATATCAGAATACGCAGCTCAATAGCTCCTACAAGGGAAACATAATACTGATGCTTTACCCGGTCACCAGGTCAACAATACCGTAGATCTATTCAGAAATAAGTACTTTTTTTGGATAGCAAACAGTTCAGATATAAGTTAGACCACTACTTGATTGAAGTAAACAATGATGAAGCAAGAAACTCACATTCAGGGCAACCTGTTGCACAATGTCATTGTAGATCGGGTTTCTCTTCCCATTTCCATACATTATATAGTTGTGTGGGACAGGATAAGGAAGCAAGTTTACTGCTGCTTCAAATACATCAATACAGTACCCTTTCACCCCCGGAGGGCTCTTGTCTTTAGCCACAAATTCATTATAACTTACTCGGTTAGGCACCGCAATTCTTAATGGCATCCCATTGTTAGGGAACACCCATCCCCGAGGTGTTGCCGTAATTTCACCAGGCCATATTACACTGTAAAGATGTCGATTACTGCAAGAATTAGAAGGCTTTGTATATAAGATCTCTGGAGCAACAACAGAGAGACCAGAATAATTTGACCAATAACCAATCCTCCGTGACCCAGTTCCACCAATGTTAAGGACATCATAAGCTGGATTAACTAAATTCTTATCAGCATCAAATCTAATCTCACCACTTAGACCTGTGAAATTCATCCTCAACAAAGTCTGGAGAAACTGTTGGCCTCCATCAAAAACACGGAGGGAGGATAAGTTCAGCATGCTTCCATTTGTGTCATGTAACTTTGGGTCATTAGAGAAAGTAAATTTTCCCCCTTCATTTAACAAGGCATCAAGAGCATGGGCGACTAACCAAACAGAATCATACGCATACAGCGCGTAAGAATTAAAACCCGAAGGACTATTCTCTTTGTACTTGAGGTTCTTCCACCTGGAAATGAAATTCTTTTTAAGATCCGTATCTGGGGTGTGATGGCGGAGAGCAACAACTCCTTGTAAGAGGTTCATTGTGTCAATATCAACTGGTTCCGTTGAATCTAAAACAGAAGGAAGCCAATCTGTAGCAATCCAAACATAGCTACCGGCTGTCATCCCAAGACTTTTTGCGACTGAGAAAATTGTCAAACCAGTATCTGGATTAACATGTACAACAAAAACTCGTGATTCCATCAGGTTTGCACCAACTAACAAGCTATTAATTGCACTTCTGGAGGCTCCAGGACTGAAGGGAGCCTTGTAAGAAATCTTGGCACGCTTCTTTGACAAGGCATCACCCAATACAGAAATCCCATTTCTGCCATAATCATCATCTACAAAGATGGCAATCACCTCCCTCCATCCATAGTACTCGACTAAATCAGCAACTGCATGCATCTGATAATAGTCACTTTGTGTTGTTCGAAGGAAATAGGGGTATTGCAGAGAAGTGAGAGTGGGGTCTGTTGCTCCAAACGACAGAAGTGGTACATTGAGTTCATTGACAACATGGGAGATTACATGAGCTATTCCAGAGGATTGTGGACCAATTGCAGCAACCACTTCATTTTCCATAAGCTGCAAAGCTACATGGCAAGGACACCCATCAAAATTTATCTTTCTATTCTTCTGGGGAGAGAAGCAAAGCAGAATTACTTCACTTTTAATATAAGACTTCAATTAACAAAGGCAATGACAATGAAATCATAGATAGTTTCAGTGGTTGAAGAAGCACCCATCAAAATTCATCTTTACATTCTAGTTCATAAATGGTTCTACGTGGCAGGAAATGTCAAACAGTAATAACTTAATAAAAAAATTTTAAAATACATCATGTGACTTTGTCCTGTCAACATGAGTTGGTCTGGTATATTACTTTGCAATAATACAATCTGCTGGTGCAGAAAGCAACAAAAGCAAATACTAAATCTAAAGTATAATCAGACCCAAAGCTAAGTCTCAAAGTGACTTCCCATGACAAAGGGCAACAACTAACCCATATGGAAATTGTAACCTAAATTCAGACAGAGTGACAGCCATAGATAAGTTCAGCACACAAAATGAACTATGACTGATTTGCAAGTTCAAAGACAAATACTTTCTCTTTGATTTATGTTCTGCATATGCAATGAAGAACTGTGTCAATTTTTTTGCGTCCTAGAACTAAGAGAACAGTCTAACTCAATATCCTCAGGGAAAGGCGGCTATAACAGAATTAAAAAATTGATTCCAGAAATTACCTTCCATAGTCCCAACAAATCCACTGCAATTTGTATCACGAATAACGAAATTTAATGTCGTCCCTGGAAGAATACTGGGATCAGAATTAACATCATCAACTGCAGCTGCAATTGCAGGTCCTGCTGCCCTCCCTATGACTGAATCATAAGTAAACAAAGCTCCAATCTTCACAGAGCTTGGCCTTGAAGACGAAGACGATGCATTCCCATTTCCAGTTCTACCAATTACTTCCATGGGTACCCACATAGAAAAAACAATAAAGAACAAGATTTTTCCTCTTGTTGTGATATGGCAAGGCTTAGGAATCAAGAATCCCACCATTTTTAATAAAAGTTTGAAATTAACTGATCTTCTGCTCCAACTAGCATTTGTTCAAAAATAGCAACCAGCACCTGCCAACAATGTCAGAGTGAACATGGATTCCAACAATCCAGTTATCAGATAAATATTGAAGCCATGGAATCAAGAAAATCATATAGTATGATTCTACTAAAAGAAGCATGGATTCTCAAACCGTGAAATTCTAAAAAAAGAAAAGAGAAAAAAAAATGGAACTTGCAGCATTAAGTAGGCTCTCTCAACTTGAAGCCTAGATAGCTCTGCCCATAAGAGAAACCATAAAATTGAAAGTCAAAAAAATATACAAGAAATTGTTAAAGAAACTACCCATATATAATATATAATATTGGCTTGACTATGGCAATGACAGCCACTAAAGGAGGAAAAAATATTAAAAGAAAAGAACAAGTTGGAACACAAACATAAGTTGGAGAACAAACATGCAAGTCTACAGCAAAACCCACATGCAAAGGATATATATATATATATATATATATATATAGGGAAAAAAAATACCAACTTACGAACAAATCAAGAAGAAGAGTGGTAGTGGCTTGGGTTCAGGGATTTACCTGACTGAGCAAAGGCAAGCGAAGCTTTGAACAGTTGAGTCCATGATATATATAAGCTTAAAAGACGCACACAACACAACAACAAACTATTCACAATCACATTCCAACCACTAAGTAAAGACTAAAGAGAGTTTCAAAGCTAACAAACAGTCTTGCAAGATTAAGCAAGGTATGATTCTATTTGCCCAACAGTAGTCTAGGGCCTAGGCTATAACCTTTTCATTTTTTAAATTGGCTAATTTTCTAGCCTTCTACTTCTACCAGTAAGATACTTTAGTTTATATGTCATGGATCATGACATAATACGTTGTACATATGTCCTGAGACAAGACATAATAATTGCATTAAAAAATTTTTCTTTTTATAAAAATTTATCACATCATCCTTGCATATCTCACTCGTTGGATGGCTTTCCTGTATAATTAATTACTATATTCTGGATTTCAAACTCAATAGAGTAAATAAAAAATAAAAGAGTATTATGTGAAATCCGCCAAGCGACAAGGGCCAAGTGTGAGAGTGTGAAACATGTGGTTTCTATGCTTCTGTGCCGTGCAAAATGTTTAATAAATGTTCTCCCAGTAAAAGCCAAGAAAGTGGGGGGCCAAATGTTGAGATTTGTTGGCTCTTTAACTTTTCAAGTCAGATTGTTTACCAGCTTTCATTTTCCATACATGTATGTATGAGTATGTATGAGTATGTATGAGTATGTATGAGTATGTATGAGTGTGATGCAATGGTGCTTATGTAATTTGTGTAGCTTACCAAACGGACAATGGGCTCCCACCAAATTTTTGAAACATTAACTGGAATCTTGAATAGAGATCGCAAGATAACAATTTTTTTTCAAGTCTCATCGCATTCTGATAGCAACATACATATTGATAGAATTGTCTTTGTGGTCAAGTGATACGTCTCTCATTTCAAATTAATATTCTAGATTAGCTTTAATTGCTGTTGTGCATATCTTTAAGAATAATTTAAATAACACAAAATGATGGAAACCTTTCGCAGCCCGGCAATTCTCTCTATCACCCTTAAAAAATGCACTAATTTAGTTGCATAAAATTATCACTTCATGCCATGGCTTTTCCCGTAATCAGTTTGTTGCATGGTCCAAAACTGAGCAGTTTATTTTATCATATTTGGGGGAGCTCCCGAAGGGTGCCATTTGCTTGCTTTGTTTCCACATCGAGGGACACGTGGAGTGCATGGAATGGGGGATGTATGTTACAGAATCTGTAACAGAGACTTCTCCATATTTGGGTAGTTGCCATGGAGAAAAGTAAAAAGATAAAGAAATGATGGTGCTAATCAAGTGGTCTGACTGTGTGAGAGAGATTATATTAAATGCTGTGAAGCTCTAGATTTCCTCTTCTAGCAAGCAACATTGCAACCATGTGACTGAAAAGAATAAAATTTTAATAACTGCGAGAGCTTTAATAATAAAATACAGTGATATTGGTGAATCAAACAATTTACTTTAAGAAGATTGAAATTGACACCAGCTTTATGAAAGTTTGTGAGTGGCTTTACAATATTTTCCAGGTTGGGGAAGATCACGTTCTCTTCAAATTGGGAAAAGAGAATGCAGAGAAATTTATTAACTAAATTCCTTGCAAGTCACAAAATTGTTGATTAATTACTTGGAAATTTTAAATTAAAGAAATTGGTTGAATTTTAACAATGACACATGCTTTGAAAAAAAGAGAGAGATGGAAGCCATGGGCATGACATGTCTATTTATTTTTTATTTTTCTGTTTGAACTTGCTTTTGGTGTCTGGTTATAAAAGTGATAGGATTGCGTCTTGAAAATGATAGAAATATAATTCATTTTCCTGTTTCTTTTTTTATGTTGAAAAGTTCATTGAAATTATTGTCAATAGGGGAATAATTATTGCTTGAATGAAATAAACGGCAGTAGCAACATGAGTGATAGCATTAGCATTAATGCTTGAAGATATTGATAGTAGCACAATTGTTTTAAATATAATTAAGATATTTAGGCAGTATTTGTTTTTTATCTGAAAATTTAATGAGTGTGAATTTTTTTTTTAAAGTTTGAATTGGTCTAAATATGAATATTTGACTAAAATATTTTTTTTTTAGATATTTGAATATAAATGGCATGTTGTTTATTTTTATAGATAAAAAAAATCTTAAATATAGTTATTTGACATTTATGTCCTTATAAATTAAAAAAATAGATTTTATAGTTTAAGAAATAAATATATTTTATAGAGACATTTTTAGAATATAATATTTATTTTTGATTCAGACCTTCTTGCATCCAAATAAAAATCATAAAAATTTACTTTTTCTATTCATATATGAATGTCTGAAAATTAGACATAAATTTCAAAAAAATAAACAAGAAAATTAAACGTTTGAAATTAAAAAAATAAAAAAATTTCATACATTTAACAAATAACCTCTTATTTATGATATTTGAATTCAAAAATATGACAATAAATTTGTCATTTCAATATGGATCATGAGCTTTTTTCATACAAATGAACAAATTTTATTCTTATTATGAAGACATAAAAACTTAAGAATCTGAATTATCATCTCTTTTTATAGTTTCTCATTAATTATTTTGTAATATGTTCTCAACAAGAATGTGCTTACTTTATATCGAATACATGTTGCAAGATTAAAAGTTTGTCATTATTGTACTACAAGATTTCATTTCCATTTGGGTAGTGGGAAAGCATAATTTCCAGCCCAAAAGAATAAGAAATACCAAAACTACATCGCCCATGTTATCAAATAGGATAACAAAAGCATAAAATCAATTCTGTTTGCTGATGTTTGATGTTTGATGACACGAAGGTCTTTCTTTTTTTTTTTTTATGATAAAAAGATGGAGAGAAATTTATGTAAGTCAGTCCTATTATTTTATAGGGTGAGATGGTAGGATCAGCCACTAACATATTGCTAAATGACATAATAGGCGGATCCTATTATAAGACTTATTATTTATTTATATTAAATTTTAGTTGATCCAATGTGAGATTCGCTTAAAATTCCAACATAAAATCTAAAAGGGTCATTCTATAATGCCGTAACTAAATTTACGGCATTGATGTCGTAATTGACGTGGACCATTAGATTTGAATAAAAAATATCTACCATTAATTCTAAATAAATAGGTAATTTGTTACCTAAATAACAGGTAGTTTACCTAAGTTTTAAGTTACATTTATTAATCTTATGTGTGATTTACAAGTTTTATTTAACATTTACAAGTTCATGTTGATTTACAAGTTTTATGCAACATTTATAAGTTTTTGTTTAGTTTACAAGTTTTTCATGCAATTTACAACTCCATAATTAATTTACCTATTTTTCCATCAATTTACTAATTTTATATGTGATTTATATATTTTTTGTTTCATTTCACAATTAATGTCAATTTACAAGTTCTATGTCATTTTTCTAAGTTTTTGTTCTGTTTACAAGTTTTTCTTGCAATTTGTAACTCCAACATTAATTTACTATTTTTTCCATCAATTTACTACTTTTATGTGTGGTTTACAAATTTTTTGTTGCATTTCACACTTAATGTCAATTTACAAGTTCCATGTTATTTTTCTCAGTTTTTGTTTTGTTTACAAGTTCTTCTTACAATTTACAACTCCAACATTAATTTACCATTTTTCTATCAATTTATTACTTTCATGTGTCGTTTACAAGTTTTTTGTTTCATTTCGCACTTAATGTCAATTTACAAGTTCCATGTCATTTTTCTCAGTTTTTGTTTTGTTTACAAGTTCTTCTTGCAATTTACAACTTCAAAATTAATTTATCTCTTTTTCCATCAATATACTAATTTTATGTGTCGTTTACAAATTATTTGTTTCATTTCGCACTTAATGTCAATTTACAAGTTCCATGTCATTTTCCTCAGTTTTTATTTTGTTTAAAAGTTCTTCTTGCAATTTACAACTCCAAAATTAATTTACTATTTTTTCCATCAATATATTAATTTTATGTGTCGTTTACAAATTATTTATTTCATTTCACACTTAATGTCAATTTACAAGTTCCATGTCATTTTCCTAAATTTTTATTTTGTTTACAAGTTCTTCTTGCAATTTACAACTCTAACATTAATTTACCAATTTTTCCATCAATTTACTCATTTTCTGTGTCGTTTACAAGTTTTTTGTTTTATTTTATACTAAATGTCAATTTACAAGTTCTATGTCATTTTTCTAAAATTTTGTTCTGTTTACAAGTTTTTCTTGCAATTTACAACTCCTACATTTAGGGGTGAGCAAAATATCCGACCCGACTCGACCCGATCCGATCCGATCCTAAAAAAGTCAGGTTCGGATCGGATCAGGTTGTGTATAAAACCCGATCAGATGCATTTGTGTCAACCCGATCGGATCATGATCGGATCGGATGAAACCCGATCCGATCCGAAAATCCGATCAGGTTGACACAAAATTAAAAAAAAACAAAATTAAAAAACAAAAACTGACAAACTTCAAATCCTAAACACTCACCCACACAATCACACACCACACACACGATCTACACACAATCACACACGATCATTACACAGAGTCACAAACAAACATTGAAATACAGTCACAAAAATAGTCAATCACACACAAAGTTCACGACTTCACGCCTACACCCACCCACAACCCACTGCCGACCAGCGACGTACATGCCCACACCCACGCACAGGCCACAGCCTCCCTCTCTCGCATCCCACAACCGACGACGACAAGCGGCAGTTACACAATGCACACCCACAGCCAAACAAACGAAACAGTCACGATTCACAAACAGTCAAACACACACGAAGTTCAAGGAGCAAGCTGGATCCAGCCACTAGATGCAGTAACCACTGAGAGTCGACGCCAACCAAAGCTGCTTCGCGAGTACCGAATCTACCAATTTGTTGCCACCAAGTACTGGATCTGCTGCGCCACCTCTACGCCTCCAATCCTCCACCATCACCTGATCCGATTCAAGCTTCATTCGACCCGGCAAGCTCCATCCGATTCAAGCGCCATTTGGCTGTTGACTTTTGAGTTTTGAAAGCTTTAGGCTGTTACTGTAACTTGGCAGAGATGGTATATATGCTTTATATATTATAAGTGAACAAATGTGTAGATCGTGTGTGTAATTGTGTATATACTTTATATCTGATCCGATCCGAACTTAGTTCGGATCGGATCGGGTTGTAGGTTCGGTTTGAGTTTGGATGAGCTTTTATCCAACCCGACCAACCCGAAATCCGATCGGGTTGATCCGAACTCGACCCGAACCCGATTTTGCCCAGCCCTACCAACATTAATTTACTATTTTTTCTATCAATTTACTAGTTTTATGTGTGGTTTATAAATTTTTTGTTTCATTTCACACTTAATGTCAATTTACAAGTTCCATGTCATTTTTTCAGTTTTTGTTTTGTTTACAAGTTCTTCTTGCAATTTACAACTCCAAAATTTATTTACCCCTTTTTCCATCAATATACTAATTTTATGTGTCGTTTGTAATTTTTTTTATTTCATTTCGCACTTAATGTCAATTTACAAGTTCCATGTCGTTTTTCTCAGTTTTTATTTTGTTTACAAGTTCTTCTTGTAATTTACAACTCCAAAATTAATTTACCTATTTTTCCATCAATATACTAGTTTTATGTGTCGTTTACAAATTTTTTGTTTAATTTCGTACTTAATGTCAATTTACAAGTTCCATGTCATTTTTCTAAATTTTTGTTTTGTTTACAAATTCTTCCTGCAATTTACAACTCCAAAATTAATTTACCCATTTTTCCATCAATTTACTCATTTTTTGTGTCGTTTACAAATTTTTTATTTCAATTCACACTTAATGTCAATTTACAAGTTCTATTTCATTTTTCAAAGTTTTTGTTTTGTTTACAAGTTTTTCTTTCAATTTACAACTCCAACATTACTTTACTCATTTTTCCATCAACTGACTAGCTTTTTACCCAAAACAAAATTTAGTTTAAATCACAAATAGAAAGAAATTTGTTTTTCAAATAACTGGATTACTATGGGCTTGTTCGGTATTGTTTTTGAATTGATATTTTCTGAAAATAAAAAGGAGAATGAAAATTATGTTTCACAGTTGCTGTATTTTGAATTTAAGTATAGTGTGGTATTATTTTCTATAACATGTACTTTAAAACTGAAAACAGTAATATGTATTCAGTAGACATGATTGAAAATAATAGAAATAGTGAATATGTAGTTAGTAGAACAATCCTATAAAAGCTAAATTTTAGTAAATATATTATCTTAACATTCAAATAAAATTAATTTTTTTTCCATGCTATATGATAAAAAATTGTAAAATTTTGATCATTCAAAATTCCTTTTAACTAGTCAAACGAAGAATCATAATGAACACAAGTATAATTTTATAGAAAATAAAGTTAGCTTATAAGATTCAGTATAGATTTTATAATAAGTAAGGGCAAAACAAAGTTATGAAGAGCATTGTTAGTTATCACCGAGTTATTGAATTCAGGAAAAATTGAGAGCAACCAAAAGAAAATCCGAGTTAATCAATGGGTCACACTTTATAAATGTTCAAATTAATCTTTCATGAGTAGTCATCCATTCGTTTGCTTCTTGATATATCACATGGTCTAACTTGGATACTTTTTGTTGCTTCATCTTTGTATAAATGCCCAAACATTTGTTTAATAATCCCATTAATTTGAACAAATAAAACTAGCTAGCTCCCTAAACACACATTGAGTTTGCAATCTTTTCATGTACAACATAACCAAATTTTATAGTAATTTCTTATTTTTTAAAGTAATTTCATACGTGTTCAATTACAATGATATGAACTAATCAAACGTAAGGTGATTTATGAAGATGAAGGGAAAAAAAGGAGTTTACGGAGGAAGAAGGAAAGAAAAGGAAGAAGAAATGGTCAAAGAAGATGTGAAAAGAAGAAAGGACGAAGAAGATGCGGTATAAAAGAAATGAAAGAAAGATTTTTATATTGTTTATTTTTTATGTCTTGAAGTTTGTTCAGGGAATTGTTTTGTAGAATGAAAAAAAACGTGTATAAGAAAACGTGCATATCCCTTTACTCTTTAAATTTATACTGACAAAAATTTTATTTTTAAAATTATATTTAACCGGCTTGTAACTGGTTAAATATAATTTAATTAAAATTTTTTATTATATCATAATAATTATAAACCGTTGATTTAATTTAATAATTCATAATAATAAAATCACGACATCATGTAATTTTCCTAAAATCTTTTGTGTTATCAAATAACAGTCCCTTAAATTGCAAAGATGTTTTATTTGGTGAGCACGAGATTCTAAAGATAAGCTTCACATTTAATTTGGTCCTACTTTGTACGTCAACATTAATTACTACCATAAACTAAAACGGGGTTGGCACAAAGAATTATTTTTCCTGATATTATTCGTTGGCAAATACTTTGCGACATTTAAAACTGGCATAACATAGTTTTGTTTTTAATATTATATACAATACAACCTTTCTTATATAGATTATAAGGTCCGTGATGAGAAAAGATATATAAAGAGAGTTTCTAATAAAGTGAAATACAGTTAATTTAATGGTGCAACGAATTTGAATTAAGGGTGTGTTTGGCATATTGTATTGTATTATGCTGTATTGTATTATTTTAATACTGATGTATTGTATTATGCTGTATTGTATTAGCATTGTATTATAATAATATTGTGTAATGTTTGGCACTACACTGTACTGTATTAATTTTTTTGTAATTAATTTAAAATTTATATTTTATTATATTAATATTAATATTCTTATTAATTTTAAATTAATATTATTCAAATTTATTCATATTTAAATATTTATTATTAGTTATATTATATTATAAATTTATTAATAAATTATAATATAAAAATAAAAATATAATATACTATTATTGAATAAAAAATTATATATTTATTAATTTATANAAAAAAAAAAAAAAAGAAACGCAAGCTGCCAAAGAAAGAAAAGAAAAGAAAAAAAAGTTGCCGTATTAGCTACAGTATTTTTATCTCATATGATGTTTTTTCAAACATAGTATTGATATTAACTTAATACAAATAGTAATTTAATACCCCTTTAATACTACAACCAAACACACCCTAAAAGCATAAGTGAATCAAATCAATTGATGCAAAAAAATCTTCTACTTCAAGGAATCAATTAATTTGTAATTGATTTTTAATAAGTTAAATTAAAGTTAAAGAGTTACCGTGTTGATTGAAGTACAACAAATAAGACTTTGATTTCAGTTCATTAGCACCAAGAGAAAGGAAATAATTCCTTCATCTTTAAAGTATTATTTTTATTACATCTCTCTACAATGATATGATTTCCAAATAATTGTGTTTGGGGAATATTTCGGTATTATTAACTACAATATTGCAGTTTTCTTATATTCTGGAGGTAATTTGGGTTAGGGCTCGTTAGCAAACACTTTCGAGTGCACAAATAAATCCTTAAGGAAAGTATAATACACGCCTCAAAACCATTGACCTGTTACATACATTTTTTTTTTCTCTTTTCTTCAACAATATTTCCAACATGTAAATGTACCATTAAAGATCAAAAATTGCAAAGCCCAAATTTAAAATATGCACTTAAGCCTAACATGAGAAAGAGTAGTGACATTTGACTCTTAAATTTCTCACACTAACCCCCATTTTTTTTCCATTTTAATTTAAAATGTCTCAAATACCCACTAAAATAACTTGAAGTTTCTAATTTTACCCTTTTTTTCTCTCTCTCCTTTCTCTGATTCTCCCCCAGTTTCCTTCATCTTCGTTTTAGTCAAAAATTGAGAATTAACATATTTTCTTGATCATATCCTTATTCTCATGGTCCCTCTTCAGCTTCTATATCAATTAAAGGGAAAGAGTACAAACGATTAAAGATTAAGTTCTAACATGTTATAACATTTTTTCCCCCGAGTGCTAACATATCCCGCTGGAAGAAGTGAGCAAAAAAAAGAGTTTGAGATCAAGATGAAAGTGGTGCATAAATAATAATAATTAAAAAAAAAACTACATTTCCACTGATTGTTGAGAAGAGAAGTGGATCGTGCCCGGTTCCAAGAAGACAAGTAGTGGGTGTGAGTGCCACAAAATCGTACAAAACGGCAAGGGCCCATGAGCGGGATTTATTAGATATCTCTTGCGAAATTTCAAAAGGAAGTGATTATATTATTACATCAAAATGTGATGGTATGGTACCGGTACCACTATGTGGTGCCTAGTTATAAATGAACAACATCAGATGTCTAAATAAAGAGTTTTTTTTTTCTTTTCTTCCCTAATTGATTTGATAACTACTGACTTGACAATTTCATTCGGGGGCAACTCCAGTACATGCATAAAAAATTACCGTTGGATTAAATAGAGTGGATCCAATGGCTGAGATTCATCTTAATGTTAAATAATAAAAAATTTTACAAGAAATGGAGCAGAAACTTGAAACTTTGGACCACTAAATATGAAACACATACCACTAATGTTGATATTAGAATCATTAAATTTGAAACCAAAAGTAACTTAAAATTTTGGGCAACAAACATGAAACTTGGGATCATAAACTTGCAATCTTAAGAATTATACAAATTATTGACCAATAAATATGAAACAACTACTATTAATCTTGGTATTAGGACTATTGAACTTGAAACTAAAGTAACTTGAAACTTAGGGTAACGAACATAAAACTTAAGATCATTAACTTCAATCCTAAAAATCATACAAATCATGTATCAATAAATATGAAACAACTACCATTAATATTGGTATTAGGATCATTAAACTTGAAACCAAAGTAACTTAAAACTTAGAGCAAATGAGCAATGAAAATGAAACTTGGGTTCATTAACTTGAAACCCTGAAATCATGCAATTAATGGATCAATAAACATGAAACACCTATCATTAACTTGATATTGAAACCATTAAACTTGAAACTAAATAAATTTGAAACTTAAGATAATGAACATGAAACTTATTATCATTAATTTACAACCTTAAGAATCATGTAATTAATTGACCAATAAACATGAAACACATATCATTAACTTAATACCGAGACCATTAAACTTGAAACCAAAGAAACTTGAAAATGAGTGCAATGAACATGAAACTTGAAATCATTAACTTACAACCCATAAAATCATGCAATTAATGGATCAATAAATATGAAACACCTACCGTTAGCTTGATACTGTGACCATTAAACTTGAAACTGAGGACAATGAACATAAACCCTAGGATCATTAACTTGCAATCATGAAAATCATGCAATTAATGGGCCAATAAACATGAAACATTTATTGTTAACTTGATATTGTGACCATTAAACTTGAAATTAAATGAACTTGAAACTGAGGACAATGAATATAAAACCTAGGATCATTAATTTGCAATCCTCAAAATCATGCAATTAATGGGCCAATAAACATGAAACACTTACCATTAAACTTGAAACCAAAAGAACTTGAAACTTAGGGCAATGAACATGAAATTTGGGATCATTAACTTGCAGTCTTGAGAATCATGTAATTAATGGATCAATAAATATGAAACATTTATTATTAACTTGATGCTGAGACCATTAAACTTGAAACGAAAAGAATTTGAAACTGACGACAATGAACATGAAACTTAGGATCATTAACTTGCAATCTTGAAAATCATGCAATTAATGAACTAATAAACATGAAATCCCTTCTATTAACTTGATACTGAGACCATTAAACTTGAGATTAATTTTTTATTATTATAAAACTAATTTTTTTATTATGTGGCCTTTATTATTAAAATAATAATTATTTTAATATTATTATATTATTTCATAATTTTTTAATCATTTAAGGAGCAACTGTTTGCTCCAAGTTTTTTTTTTTTTAATGTTTGGCTGCCGAGTGGCAACCAAACAATGGCAATGTTTTTTTTAATTTTTTTATTCCTTGCATGTATGTGATATTATAGCAAAGGCCATTTCATCATCCTCTTAATAGTACTCACGACTGAATCCGTTACGCATAGGACAAGAAAAGAAAATTGAAAATAACAAGTTGAGAAAACTAGAATGCTCTTAATTTTAATTTTGAGTCTTAAGCAAAATTTTAATGCAATGCTACAAGCCTACATATACATCAGCAACAGTGCTATTTACAATTTTGCATGCTTTATGAATTCTGGGAAGTAATATGTATAAAAGATGATATATATATACAGAAACTTATCAAGATTCTCTTTCAATACTAGTCTCTAAATTGCACAATAGTACGGCTGGTCCTCCAATTTCCTTCAAACATGTACATTATCTTCCTGAACTCCCATGAACTTGAGGATAATCACATTGAGTAAACATTTTCTTGATAGCTTCTTCCTTCTCATCAATGAAGTCAAAGAAATTAAAGACAGCCTTAGAGTAGCGGGTACTAAATGAACTGGAGGATGAAGGTGAGTGTGGGTGCATCTGCTGTTGTTTGTAACGGACATATTGGCAAACCATCCTTAGGAGAAACACTAGAAAAGCAGTGAAAGTGATGGTACCACATAGAAGATATAGACCCCAGAAGCTGATTAAACGAAGTTGGTGCGGCTCGGAATGCTGTCTCCTCTCTTCTGGACAGCCCTCTTTACAAAACCACTTCTCATGAAGCTTCTGAAGCATTCCATTTTCAGAAAGTTTCAAGATTGCTGTGGACATGCCTACAGCAAGTGGAGAATCCCGTTGGAAAGCCTGATTCATTGCAATGAAAAAAGTTATACGTTGTAAAAAGAACACTACCATAACAGTGAAAGAGACCGTGAGCACATTCTAATCAATTCATGAGTAGAAACGTCTAGGCTTAAATACATATATACCGTAGACAGCACATTCATGCATTCCCATTCTACATCATGGATCCCTAGAGTGTAAAATTGATAAAAGAAAATAAAAGTGGAATAAAGCTAAAACAATAAGCATCTTCTGTTTTAGTTTGTCACCAGCTTTCTCTGTTAAAAGAGAAAGGGGGTTGCAAACCCACATTTATGAAAAATTTCAGATCACCACATATAGAGAAATCTTGTATATGCAAAAATTACCTATTGCCCAGATTTTCAGAATATAATGCAACGTCTAAATGTATAAAATCCATTCTTTTGCTTGTAAAAGAAGCTACTTACAAATCCCCATCCACTTCTGGTAAATGGTTGCCCAATAATCCCAAAATCAGTTTGGTTTGACAGAAACAACTGCACATATGGAAGCTCATCTACAATAGCTGCTACCCCTCCATTCCTTGGCCCTTGCCGGAGAGCTCTTTCATAATCTTCTGGGGAGCCAAGAGAAATGAGTCTTGACTTTTGTATGCGAAGACTGTCCGAAAGATAGCTATAAGCAAAAGAACCCACTTGGTACCCAATTGGCCAGTCATTCGTAATTAAGCTCTCAATTCCCTTAACAGAAGTTGAGAGCTGCTGGACTGTAAGAATTGAACTCAAGCTTGCAGTGTAGCTTGAAGTTATCACCATCAATAGGAAAAGCCACACCACCATCACAAACCGTCCCAGTGAGCTTACAGTAGCTTCCTCTGTGATTTAACAGGGAAAAAAAATTGAAAATCTATCATATTTTAAATGAGAATGATCTGAAAATTGTCACAGCTCAGGACTATAATAAGAGAGGATTAAAAAGCAAAAAATACATCCTTGTTACATTTTCTTTTCAGTTTATTAAGAATGTGTTTACATACCAATACTACGCACAAACCAAGAAGATGATATTAGGAACAAAACTAACATTCTAAACCCACATTACTTGGAACTCTGGCTAGAAATATAATATTGTGAGCACAATAAATTATAATATAACTGAACAGAAAACAGCTACCTAAAATGGCAAGTGAAATCTGATTAAGGACGAAAACAGATAACAAGCATGAATCAGAGAAGCAAAGCAAAGTTACAACAGTAACAGAAACATAAACCAAATCAGAAAACCCGAGACCTGTACCCAACAGCTTCCTTAAAACAAATTTGCCACCGACTGTCGGGTGCTTTAGGTTGGAATGGCAATTGTTTCTAAGGATACAATGGGAACGAAACAATTTCAGCACCACCTTTGAATTGTTTATGTGTTTCATGTGTGGCAAGTTGTGCATTTCAATGGAAATCTAAACTTTAACAAAATTAACAATAGTGCCTTACAAGTCAGTAGTGCAAACATGAAATTTTACAGACAAATTTGTTAATAAAATTAACAATGTAGATAAGGAATTGTGTAAATTACAGAGTTAGTCAACATTTTCAGTTACAGACTAAGGACAGAATAGATAATATCAAGCCCAAGGATGCCTTGATCTTAGATTATCACTGCTATTTTACTGACAGATGGACAAAGCAAGTAAAAAGAAAGAAACAAAGAGAAGGGGAAAAAAAATCATTACTGACTGCAAAAGCCAAAGCTTTTACTTACGATTTGTCTTAAACAATGTTGAGAAACTGAACCTGAAACATGAAAAGGATTAAATAAGTTTACAGATTAGTCCTCCGAGAGAGACAATTGATTTCATCTCTGAACTTTCTACTGAAAGGACTTACAAAAACATTGTGGCAATCTGTCTTCTAGGAGGACCTCGAAAATCATCATTGACTCGATGCTCAAGAATCCAAATAACAACTGCAATCATCACGAAAGAAGCTGCAGTGACACACCACATCTCCACTGTAAATGGCTTGAGAAATACCCAAGCACTTGCTTTGTGATTGTTAATAGGAGCCACGATGACAAGACCGGTAGAAATATAAGGCTGAGAAAAATCCACAATTTTTGTTCGATTTGTGACAATTGCAATGTCCCCAACAGCTGCATCAAACACCTGAAACCACAGTTTCAGGGAAAAAGAAAAAAGAAAATAAAAAGATATTCTCATCAAATTCATCTGCCAACAAATCTGCCCTTTTGCAATTGTTATTTTGAACTTTATTAAGACAAAGCGATCTACTTACATCATTTGCAACCATTTCCACAAGCCCATCATAACTAGGATTGGACAGACCATCCCCAAAAAGCTCAAATTTGTAAGGCACATCATATGGGACTAGTTTCAGTGCTTCACGGAAAATATCAATACAGTATCCTTGGACTTTATGACTATCGTGCTCCTCTGTAACAAATCCAACAAAGCTGGCTCTCCTTGGCACTCCAATTCTCAATGGTCTTGCATTATCTGCAATTACCCAACCGCGTGGTGTCTCAGTTTTTCCACCAGGCCAAGTAATATTTTGAAGCTTCCAATCGAGTTGGGAATGACTAACATTTTTCCCTTTAAGGGTTTCCGGGGGTAAAACTGAGAAACCAGAACCATCAAACCAATAACCAACCCTGTGAATTTCCATCTTGTCAATGTTAATGACATCATAACCATGACTCACTATGTTCCTATCTTGATTAAACTGAACTTGACCACTTAAACCCGTGAAGTTTGTCTGCAATAATTTCCTGAGTAGAAACGTCCCACCATCAAATACTTTGAGCTGTTCCAGTTGAACTCTAGTAGCTTTTGAATCAGGTAACTCATGACTCGCAGAAAAAGTGATGTTGTGTTCATTTATAAACTTATCAATCGAGCGTGCAACTGCCCAGACTGTATCATAAGCATAAAGCCCATAGGTATTCAACCCAGCACTCACTAATCCTTTCTGCTGCATCCCACTCCAGCGAGATAAAAATACCTTCTTAGGGATGGAATCAGGAGTATGTTGACGAAGCCCGACTACCCCTTGGAGGATTCGGAGAGAAGTTTGATTCATTTTAGAGAAAGATTCTAAGGTAGCAGAAAGCCAATCTGTTGCAAGCCACACATAGTTGTTGGTCATCATTTGAAGTTTTTGGGCTGTAGTAAAGATTCTCAGTCCAGGATCAGGACTAACATGAACAACATAAACACGAGGACCAAGTGGTTTGGAGTTATTGAGCAAAACTGTAATGTCATGCTGATTAAATTGGACAGGCAAAGGCAGTTTATATGAAACCTTTGCCATGTTCTTCTCAAGCATATTACTTAAAGTAGATATGCCATTCCTTCCATAATCATCATCGACATAAATGGCAATAACTTCTTTCCACCCATAAAAGTCGATCAAATCTGCCATAGCAGCCATTTGTTGGGCGTCACTTTGGGTGCTTCGGATGAAATAAGGAAATTGGAGTACTGACAAAGTTGGATCAGTTGCAGCAAATGAAACAAGGGGCACTTTGAGACCATTGGCAACTTCAGATATCATATGAGCTATTGAGGAGGACTGAGGGCCAATTATGGCCACCACCTCTTTCTCAATTAGTTGAAAAGCTGTCCAAAGAATCAAAAGTTTCCATGAAATAATTAGTTTGCAAGAAACCCCAATCCCTTGTTCAGAACCATGAATACAAATATTTATTAATTCCAGGAAAAAAGAAGAAATGAAGAATATGTTAATCAATAATCAGCAAGCATAGCAGAAAGCAAAGAAATTGAACTTGAACATAAGAATAACTGCTCTATGTGAATACACACGATCGACACTAGAAGCTCATAAAGGAATTCAAATGGACGGAAACTTCAGTTTCAGTAAATGTGATGTAGAAAAGCAAAATTATGCTAGTGATGAGCTAAGTCAAAATCTGATAGAATTGCACACGTACAGTTAAAAAATCTAAAGGGGTCCACAGATAACAGATTCCTCACAAAATAAAATGGACATAAGAAATTGTCTCTCAAGAAGAAACTGATTAGAAATCAAATTCAGTTAATAATCTTTGCATCAACATAATTATTCATTACAATTGCTAAAAACCATCAAGAGAGTGCCATTCATATCAAGAATTCTGCTAAACTTCAATCCAAGCATCCACAAGAAAAACAAAAAATGTAAATTCAAGCAAGAGATATTAAAGTCACCTTCAATGGAACCCATAAAGACATTGCACTTGACATCTCTCATGAACAATTTCAACTCAGTCCCATTGAGAATCATTGGGTCAGCATTAACATCAGAAACTGCCGCTTCCATTGCCACCTTTGCAGCTCCACCAATAACCGAATTAAAAGTAAAAATTGCACCAATGTTCACAACTGCAGGCCTTTGGCAGCAAACAATGCCCCCAAAAACTACCAACATGAAAACAGACAGCGGCACAAACACAAGATATCTCATTGTTGGACAATATCAACCCAACAACACAGACCTTGTACACTAAGCTAAGCTGCTAAGGTTTCACATACATAAAAGAATTGACAGAAGTAGACAAAGAACTAAATCACTTATGCCCAGATTAATTCTAATGAATTAAAGACTTCCTATAAGAGTAAGTTCAATAACGAACTGAAAAATGAAAATGAACTGCCAACAACCCAGTTAAGGATTTTTTTTTTGTTAATTTATTCCGGCAAGGTAACTACTTTAGTACATGAATGCTCATTTCCCAAATATCATGCAACTTGGGTTTGGTGACGACATTATTGACGCCTGCTATTCATAAAAAAAGAAAGAAACTTGTGAAAAATATGTTTCAAGAAAAGAGACTTTTATTCAATACTAAATCTTGCTGGAGTCGTGGAAAAATGGGTACCCGGAAAAAGAATGGAAACAGCCAAAAATTTATCTGGACAAAGGCTTCTGCCTTGTTTGATTAATTAGATGAACAATACCCCTTGTGTCTCATGTGTTTGATTCTTTCTGTAATAATTCACCACAACTTTAGATAGATCAGAATTGACCATACAGGTTTTGCGAACTGGAATCTAGTGTCTAAGGGGTCAATGGTACAGAAACCTGGGCCACTTTCGTCAATTACGGAACCCGTCAATATCACAAATGATTCAATCTTATCTTCATATTGATCAGGTCAGCTTAATGACATTATTAACCAAGTTATTTAGAAAAATAAAATTTCATGGACCTCCCGTAACAGATGCTGAAAATACAGAAAAGTCTCGACAGTCCCAAGCTTCATCAACGTTGTCCTTAAAACACCCATTTTCTAATTTCTATTGTAATGTAACCATCGTGCCCCTCTTTCTAGTGAACGAAGAGATAAGAAAGAAACGTTCTCAAATGCTTTCAGCATCGGGTGGGATTGATTTGTCGCATATCTTTTCAACAAAAAAGATCCCGTAGCTATGTCGCGTGATAATAAAAGGTAAATATTGGTCCAATAAGCATATTGCACATCTACATAAAGTAGATTCTTATTCTCTAATGCAATTAGCTAGCATCTTTAGAAAATGAACCCCACCATCCAACTTTATACATAAATATCTCTTGCTTTAATCTCAGTTTTTTGAAATGTAGCCTGATGGAAACATGAATATGAATAGAGAATAAACATGTTACAACCATATCAAATGTTAAAGACAAATAATCTTAAAATTCTAATATTTTTACAAAATTAACATTGGAGTAACAGTAAACAGAGTAATGATGTCACTGTGTGCTTACAAGTATTTATGAACGCATGGGCATATATATGTGGAGGCCATGTATAAAAGTAAGAAAATATAACGTTTTAAATTGAAATTCTTGTTATTCCCTCTTAAAAGAATCATCCTTAATATTATATCATAACGTTTCCAATTTAGAGAAGCAAAAATTAAATGAATTATGGGTTGGCCCATAATCTTTGGTTCCAAGGACAGGACCCTATTTGGCCCATGACGTGGTCTGCCAAAATCCCAAAATCCAGAAAGCAGAATGATACATTTGAGAATATTGTTCTGTAATGAGGGTATTTATGTCATTGTACGAGAACGTTCATGTCTCTGGTCTGGATAACAGTCAGTTCCGGATAGAGAACTCATTTTCACTATTGAAAATCAAAGGCAGGCAGGTGTTAAAAGTTGATTGATGCTCAAAGCCGCTTAAGCGAAATGGCTTCTTCTATCGCCTCTTCTTTCCATACCAGGTCAGGTTCAGGTTCTAATCCCAAAATTCTTCTTCGTACTGTATCTGCGTTTTGCTTCAAGGTCTCATTGGATTAAAACTTCAGCTTTACGTTCTCCTATTGCGGCCCTGGCTCCCACGTAATGTTTTTAGCTTGTGGGTATCAATAATTTTGTTGGGAAATTTAGAATGTCTCGACTTTTTTAATTATCTTTTTCTTCTGGAGTGTTCAAAATATTCACTGAAGGGCATGCGCTTTAATGTGTTTTAAGTGAAACTGGTTTGTTGGACTCATGTAGGACTAGGTGTTTCAGAGGGGGTTTCTGAGTATAATGAACTTTTGGAACTGCATTGTGTTTAGAAACAGGATTATTGAGTTATGTACTGTTTAGTTGGTGGAATTTTGGAGTTGCTTCTATAGTTTTAATGTGCAATTATGAAAGAAAGATTTTGCTCTTGAAAGCGAAATTTTTTTGCCTAAAATGTTAACAAGAATGTGCCCTTTAGTGGGTTCTTGGTTTACTTCTAATATGGGTGGGAAACCTATTGTTTGATGATGATGATGAGAAAACATTGCACTTTAATTTGCATGGTCAATGCTACAAAAATTTGAGAACTTTCTGAAAACGAAATCTTGAGTTAGTTTGATAATTAATTTGAATGGACATGGTGCGACCTTACCAGTAATATCTTCTAATGGACAATGGTAGAAGATGACATGGATTAGACAGTTAGAGGCAAGTGTTCCAGCTCCTTGGTTGCTTCCATATACTTGTTAGATTGTTAAAATGGATTATTATATGAAGATATAACACATGCTTTCTCTCCACATAATTTTACATCTCAGTTCCTCTCTTTAATTTTTCATTTTTAACATGAAACTCTGTCAGAAGCTCGAATCAAATCAACCATTTAGTTCTTTTGAGCTTAGTTGAGTGGAATATGATTTTCTTGGGATTCAAGTAATGGTATTGAGATTTTCCTTCATACTATATTCTGTCAGTGATCAAATAAATTATTTGGATTAGATTGTGAGCAGTGTGCAATATATCTGAAACCTGCTTCTTACTTCTTCTGGCGAGAAGTATATCTAACGGATTATATTCCTTTCTCATGTAATTTTAAACCGATGAACTGAATAGTAGTATTCTGAAAGTTGAGACAGTCAATTTTGCTATGGTGTTGCAGCAATTTGAAGTCCATATTTTTTGGTGAGAGAAATGGATTCAGCATGTCTAATGTTCCTGTAAATCGTGTTGGCTTTTCAAGGAAGACTATAGAATGTAAGGAATCAAGAATAGGAAAACAGCCTATAGAAGTGCCATCCAATGTGACAATCACATTAGGAGGTCAAGATCTGAAAGTAAAGGGTCCACTGGGAGAACTTTCACTTGTTTATCCACGAGAAGTGAAGGTTGATAGGGAGGACTCATTCCTGAGGGTCAGAAAGACTGTAGAGACAAGAAGGGCCAATCAAATGCACGGGCTTTTCAGGTATAACTCTTCCTTACTTTAGCCCTATTCTTGGTCATCCTTGTTTTTCTTTTAACTTGTTCGTCTGAACTCTTCCTTAAACACTAGTTACTTTCTTTCTATCACAATTATTCAAAGTTCCACTCTTAATATACTCATAGGAACATTTTCTGAAAAGTGTAAAAACTCAGTGATTTTAAGAAAGAACAGTCTCGAAAAATGCCACCATTCTAGTTCTATGAAATCTATGTTCAGTTCCTCGGAGTTAATCTATATTCTCTCAAGTAACGACACTGTTCAAGTCATGATCAGTCATCATGTTTCCATACTTTCTTGTAGAAGTTATATGGTGCCCCTGCAGCCCCACAAAATACTTTCTTGTTACATATTTGAGAACATTGTTCAAGTTAAATTACTTGAGGGGAAAAAGTTTTCCTTTGCATTACCAGCAAAGCAGTTGTATTAGAATAAACTAATTGCATTTCAAGGATGCTCCCATCTCTGGCTAGTTGTATTTCTTTCGCAAAGATGCTGCTGCTACCTCACTCTTGCTCTTGCTCATTGGCATCTGGCCTTAAATTTCTGGTGCGTGATAATTATGGAACTTTCCATTTATACCCATGGACCTTGCTGCTTAGCAACCTTTTAAGACGATATATCTCCTCTTGAGATCTGCAAATATGACTTATTCCACCAAATTAGAGTTGTTGATTTTATATGGACACATTTTTCTTTGTTGTACTAGTACAAGTTTTAGGTCTTATACAATGCATGACGTGTTTATCATGCCAGAGGAACATTAGACAGTAGTGTCCAATAGACTACTGCATGAAATAAATTTGTTTTTAATTGTGTTTTGACAGTAATTTGTTATTGTTATTCAATTATAACTAGTTCTTGGCCCCTTTTAATTTGCTTAGGACACTGACTGACAACATGGTGGTTGGAGTATCGAAAGGGTTTGAGAAGAAGCTTCAAATGGTTGGTGTTGGATATCGTGCTGCATTAGAAGGACAAGTCTTGGTATTGAGTCTTGGGTTCTCGCATCCAGTTAGGATGACAATCCCAGATGGCATAAAAGTGAATGTGGAGGAAAACACCAGGATCACCGTTAGTGGATACGATAAAAGCGCTATTGGTCAGTTTGCTGCTTCCATCAGGAAATGGAGACCCCCAGAACCGTACAAGGGAAAAGGAGTGAAATATGTTGATGAAGTTATCAGAAGGAAGGAGGGAAAAGCAGGGAAGAAGAAGTAATAGATCTTCGATTGTTTTTTCCATTGCCTCATTTTTTTTTTGTTTTTTTGGTTATAAATATGGGTTGTTGAATGTACTTAATGCAATTAAAGCAATGCCTTGCAATCTATGAGTAGTTGATTATTTCACTCAAGTGTGAATACTGCGGTTATAGGATCATTATCATGTTGTTTTAACCAGATCTTCAGCCCTTAAACTACGCTTCTCTTTTATAAACTGATAAGACCTCAAACAAAGGACGATCAAATAAGACCCAAATCACAAACGGTAACCAGAAACAAGCATAGTTAGGCTTTTTAGCAGCAGTAAGAAAACTGACAATGAGAAAGGAAAAACAATAGGGTGCCAAACTGCCCTCTACTTGATGATTTCTTCAATCACTTCCAAGTTCAACACTGAAAACACCGAGATGCTTCAACTTCTTTACAATGATGGCTTCCTATTCTGCCTCATGTACAGCAAACCCCCCATCCACTGTATTACTTGGCTTCGCAGCTTTACAATCCTTGAATCCTTGTTCGTGACCTTGTATTTTGCTCTTCAGATTCACTATGTCAAGAGTAATGAGCACAGAACCCGACCTCCTCACCGTTCTTTTACGCCCATCTTTCTCCTTTTGCATTGCTTTTAGCTCGGTTACAAGTCTCCGATTCATTTTTGTTTACATCCTCAGCCGCAGCAACAAAGTTCATGCACCTTATCTCCACTGAATCCCTTCTTAAATTTTCTAGTTCTGCCTGCCTAACTGCCCTATCCAATTCTTCTTGAAGTCCATGAAATATGGACGAAAGTTCGAATAAGATTCAACTTCAAGACAAGTGACAAGGGAGTAAGGGACCAAATGCTCATGGTGATTTTGAGACTAAGAGTGTCTCCAAAATGCTGATCTCGTATGGTATATGTATTATGTGTCCAATTTTTTTTAGTGTCAATTATTAATATTCTGATAGAATTTGTCAAAAAACAAACAAAAATTGTGTGGATTTACTCAATTAATTGAAAAATAAGGTAACCTTTTTTTTTTTGCCCGTCCGCGATTAATACCTTATTCTGGAGCTTTCAACCACAGGAATCAAATACATGACGTACTTTTTTTCGTGCAAAATATTAGAGCTGCTGATATTGTGTAAGGTCTTACAACGCGTTATTTATGGAAAATCATTCTCAGAAACTTTGAATAATAGTTTCAATTGAAATAGAACAAACTGAAGTAATTAACAAATTTATAATACCAATATATAGGAGAGCTAGCTGGCTTAATTTCCCATTGTGCCTCATACACTACAAACTCTCCATTCAGTGCAATACTTGGTTTCCCAGCTCTGCTGTCCTCGTAGCCTTGCTGATAGTGTGTATTTTTGTCTCCCTCAAAACTTGAGAATAATGAGCACAGTGTTAAGAATATATTTAGCTAGAATAGTTAGTTAACTAACTCGGCTGATGTGGCAGCAGAGTAAGCAAAGTCGTTACAAATTGTTTTCAGGTTCTTAATTAGCTCATGCTTCTGGCGTGTGCATAGAAAGTTCTGGATATTAGTTTAAATACAGGTTGTAAACTCAGATTCATTATGAAAAATAATAAAATCAAGCATTTATCAATTTTCTCTTCAAGTTACAATTTTCTCGTTGCTTTTCTCTAGAACCAAACAAAATAAGTAATACAAAATAAACTCTGATTCACAGGTCTTGTTAATCGTATTTCCTTTAATCTGGTTTTTTCTCCTTCCCCATATCTTCTAGCTCCGTTACAAGTTTCTTTTTCTGCCGTATCAATTTCTCATTTTCGCACAGCATCAGCTCCAATTCAATCTTGTTTGCATCCTTGGAACAAATTAAAACTGCCATTTGTAGCTCTTCTTTAGTTTCGTCGGGTCTTTTCTCAGCCTCTTGTAGCCCTTGTTTTGTTGCACTTGCTCATTCTTTAAGACTTCTCACCTCATCTAACAAAGATTGCTCATTACTGATGGAATTATGAAATCTGGATTGCAATTCGGAATCACCAGAAGCAACCTATATACAAAAAGAAACAGCCCGTTGATTAAGTTAAGACTAATAACAAAATGGAAACATAATATATATGGAGTACTTACACTGAGAATTCCACGGGCCATTTCTTGAAACGAATACGAAATTAAAAGTTGAGCAAAGGAAGCTTTCATTTTGTGGACGATTATGCTCCTTTATAAATGAAATGGCTGAGGCCTCGTCTCCTACAATGGGGAATTAATGGAGCTGACCATGATTATTAATTCTTTCTGCGGACGAAGACCTTCTCTTCTTTCTATGATCACTGTCTTCTGCGGACGAAGACCTTCTCTTCTTTCTATGATCACTGTCTTCCTCATTTGTATCAAATCTTATTGGTGTAGGAGAGTAAGATGGAGACCCGGGAGAGTAGGACGGAGATGAGGAATGTAATCACGTGGAGATTCTGCCCGACCTTGTTGAAAAGCCAAAGAAGAGCTTGTCAATTTCAAGGTTGGTAGTGTTGGGAAAATATGCTCTTTAAAAGCATACGTGTTTATTTAATTGTAATAAATAATTTTTCTAATTAATGTAATAAATGAGGTATTTTATTTAAATATCTTAATTGCATTAATATTTGTATTAAAGTCCATTGAATCATATTATATGTATTTATGTGATCATCATGTGGATTCACATAAGACATAAATACAAGTTATCTTATGATTAAATAAATTTAGTTCGCAGTTGATAAATAAAGTTGGACACTTTATTTAGGTATAGACTGTAATAAATTCATTGAATGATTTGTCTTAATCATGTATGAATTTATTGATGTAGTACGACAACATTGAACATGATCAAATATGAGATTTAATTAACTTTGTAATAACTGTTAGACTTATTAACTCTCATAGGCATTGATTTTACTGTAATCTTAATCTTGAGTTAATTATGATTTCATGATTGTAATTGTTATTCCATTTGCGTTACCAATGGACACGACACATACTTGTGGTCAAGATTACCCGGTACCTTGGTGGGAGCATTTATGAGTATTTGAGTTATAGATTAACAATATAGAATTTGTACAATACATCTCTTGATGGGTTTTCGGCACTTGATCATAGAATTCTCTGGCCAGAGTGTGTCAACATATTTAGTATGTTGAAAATGATCATTAGAGAAAACCAGTAAGGATCAAGGAATAAGATGTTATTAAATTGATTGGACAGTTGAGATATCAATTTAATTAACGATGTGGTACAAAGGATTGTGCAGTAAAGAAATCAATGTGGCTTGGGACGAATTATTATTCGAGCATACAATTATGGAAGTCAGTTCCAATCTTTTAGTAGAGTAGTTTTGAAATTAAATAATTGGGCTAGTTTAATTACATGTCTAATTATTGTAGCCACTATTGTATGTTCCCAAATGATCCCCGAGTTAGCTCATGTAATTGATTGCACCACTACTGGACTAATAAACAAGATAACTAGCAATTTGGGTTAAAAGCCTAAATATATTATTTAGTGGGAGGGGGAGGCTCCATTTAATTAGCTTATGTGTAAGGGGTCTTAAGTTATTTTACATGGTGGGTCCCCTATTAAATGAAAAGTAACGTGAGTTTTATTTAGGGCATTATTTGGAGCATAGGGTTTTCACTAAAGGGAGATATATAAGGCTTATTTTCTCTAAAGAAAACAAAAAGAGCCACTTTATATATATAAGAGAAAAAGATGTTTCTCTTTATTGTTGAGAGAAAAATTTTCTCGTGCTAGTTGCTTTGGTAGTGATAAAGGCGCCCACACGTCAAGTGCAGATCGAACATGAGGCATAACCTAGAAGATCATTGGTGATAGTTCGTGATCTAACAAGCGTGGTGGTGCAGGATCGTGATCTAACAGGAGTGGTGGCGGATCGTGATCCAGGAGCCTAAATCACTTCAACGGAAAAAATCAAATCGGATTTTCAAGGTACGATTTCTAGAATACAAATTCTTATATATTATTTGAGAGCGATCTTCAAAAGGTTTTATAAAATTAAAAAAAAACCTAATATTTCCCTAACAATTGGTATCAGAGCCATCTCATATTAATATATAAGAATTTCGTATGAAATTAATCTTGAAATTTATGTATTAGAGTGGCACATTTTATTCAGATATATATTATTTATTAATATATGAATAAAGCATGTTATGGTTTGTCTTAATTCATGATTAACTTTTCTGTTGTATTTTTCGTTTGGATCTGTAACAAGAGGGGTGGTTTTTTATCACCATGTTTCCCTCTTGATTTATTTTACTATTATAGAATTTTTGTAAGCCAATATTGGCCTAGGATATTTGTAAATTAATCTCGGATTTTCAAGATCGGAGTGACGGAGGCTGGAATTTTTGACAGCGGCAACCAGCAGCAAGCAGCGCGTGGCCAGCAGCACATGCTGCCAGCAAGCGCGTGCTGCACGCGCAGCTTGCTGCCCGCGCGAGTTTGGTGCATTTCCGATGATGTGGCGGCGGGTGTTTCGGCGTCGGAGATGCGTCGGAGATGGCCGGCATCTCTGAACAGTCTGCTGGTGGCGGCTGGGGAAGAAAGGAAAGAGAAAAAGATGGATTTAGGGTTTCAATGGTTTCTATCATTGAGGTCCCTATGGCTCCATAGTTTTTCTTTTTGGGCAGAAATGTTTTTAATTTTTGTGTTTAAATCCAAAAATAGTTTTGGGTTTAGTAAATCCTAGTTTTAGGCCCAATTTCAATTGGGTTTAATGGATTAAAATGCATAAATAAAATTGAACACATTAAATTTATTTTTGGTCCAAAAGTTTTATTTTAATAATTTATTTATTTCTTTTAAAAATTAAAATTGGACCAATTATAAATTTTAAAGCCCAATTTTCCCTAGTCCATTAACAAAGACAAATTTATGGAAGATGGACATTGACAATAAGCTCAATGAAGATTAGGCTTAGGGTTAATGTATTTTTCATTATTAGGAAAGCCATGAATTAAGATTATTTAATTATTTTTCTATATGTTATGTTTTGGATGATTGCATGCCATGATAACATGTCATATAGATAGGTAGTGCCACTCTATGCATAATGATACATGTCATTCATTAATAATGAATCTCATTATATTGTTTGAAATTTACACTTGCTTAATAATATTTGATATCATCTAGAAAATATTATAGGAAGCATACAATTAACAATATGTATGTTTTAAAAAGGAAAAACCAATTTTAAAATATTGAGTGGGAGAGGGAAAATTCAAGATAATTTTCCCACGGGCTCCATTGTTAGTTCAATAATAAAATTATATATATACCTCGACTTCATGATACGGTGATGCTCCCTTCGGAGGGTATATATATTAGATATTTTATTTGATGAACTTCTTCAAAGATAAAATTGAAATATTTTTCAATCGATTGTTCACCCCAACGGTGACTATTGATATGAAAAATACGTAGATTGAAACAATGGTTATACACTCAACTAAAGTTTGTTATTAACCTTCCCAACGAAGCTCTGTTAACAAATTTAGGCCCAAAGGGATAACGATAATTATTTATCATGTCTCTACATGAAAGTAAATAATCCAATGGATAATTGGGTCTAGTAAGTGTAGACATGACTTCCCCAACGGATAGCTTGTCAAAGCGGTACTAGATTATCGTTACAATAAATTAAAATGCATTTATGGTTTTTTGCATTTTTGTCATTTATTGTGAATATTATTTCAAATTATTTATGCATGGATGTTTTATTTTTCAGAAAATGTCTTCCCTGAGCCCACTTACTATTATTCTGAGTCAAAACAAACTCACTGGAGAGAACTATATAGATTGGAAAAGAAATCTATTCATTGTCCTGACTGCTGAAAATTATAAATATGTCTTAACCCAGCCATGCCCTCCAGTTCCAGCGGATGATGCTCATAGAAATCAGAGGAGGCTTTATGAGAAATGGCAAAAGGCCAATGAAATGGCAAAGTGCTACATTTTAGCCTCGATTTCTAATATTCTGCAGACCAAACATCAGAACTTGGAGACTGCCACTGAAATAATGGATAGTCTCCAACAGATGTTCGGGCAGAGTACTCGCTCCGCGAGACAAGCAGCGCTGAAAGGAATTATGAACAGTAAAATGGGGAAGGGCACAAGAGTTCGTGATCATGTCCTCAAAATGATGGACTATTTGAATGAGGCTGAGATTCAGGGAGCACAAATCGATGATAACTCAAAGATTGACATGGTGCTAGAATCTCTGCCAGAAACATTCAAGGAGTTTAAGGTCAATTATAACATGAACAAAAGAAACATGACCTTAACTGAATTGATGAACGAACTCAATTCTGCTGAAGAGATCTATCGTGCTGAGAATCTCTAGGAAGCATAAATATTACTGAAAAAGTTAATCTTCTGGGCTTAAGCCGAAAGGCAAAGGTAAGAAGAAAGCTGGGAAAAAGAAACCGTCTACCAAGTAAGATGGCAAGCCGAAAGGCAAATGCTTTAAGTGTGGACAGAAAGGTCACTGGAAAAAGGATTGCCCTAAGATTGTGAAATCAGGTATGAGAAATCTTTTTGTAATTGAGGCCTGTTTAGTTCAGAATCCTATTGACACTTGGGTGTTGGATTCAAGAGCAACTAATCATATTTGTAATTCACTTTATTGGTTTCAGGAAACCAGGAAAATAAGTGAAGGAAGCGTCAAGCTGCAGTTAGGGACAAGACAGTTCGTGTCAGCAGTGAAGACTGGATCTGTTTTATTATCTTTTAATAATGAGACTTTAGTTTTGAATGATTGTCTTTATGTTCCAGACATTCAGAGGAATTTAATTTTAGTAGCTTGTTTGTCAAAGCAAGGGTACACTGTAAATTTTGGATCCTCTGTTTCTATTTTTCATAATAAGAGACTTATTTGTTCTGGTACATTGGAAGATAATTTATATCATTTAAGTCCAATGATCCATTCTATGCATGACACAGTGATCAATAATGATGAGCATACACATTTATCTAAGAAAAGAAATATTTCTTCCAACCAATGTTACCTCTGGCATTTACGCTTGGGTCATATAAACCAAAATAGAATACAGAGAATGATCAAAGATGGGCTCTTGGGTCCATTAGAAAATGAATCATTGCCACTCTGTGAATCCTGTTTAGAAGGAAAAATGACAAAAAGGCCATTCTCGGCCAAAGGAGTACGTGCAACAGTACCACTTGAATTGGTACATACAGATGTATGTGGACCAATTAATGTACAAGCTCGAGGAGGTTATGAGTATTTCATCACTTTCACTGATGATTACTCAAGATACGGTTATGTTTATCTGATGCGTCATAAGTCTGAAGCTCTTGAGAAATTCAAAGAGTATAGGGTTGAGACAGAAAAGCAATTAGATAAGAACATAAAAAAGAACATAAAGAAACTTCGATCTGATCGAGGTGGTGAATTTCTCTCAGGAGATTTCAATGAGTATCTGGTTGAAAATGAGATTATATCTCAGTTGACTGCCATGGGAATACCACAACAAAATGGGGTAGCTGAAAGAAGAAATAGAACTCTTTCGGATATGGTGAGATCTATGCTTAGTTACTCGTCATTACGAATCTCTTTTTGGGGACTAGCACTGGAAATTGCAGTTTACCTCTTGAACTTAGTTCCATCCAAGTTAGTGCCTAAAACCCCAATAGAATTATGGTTAGGTCGCAAACCAAGTTTACGACATGTCCGTATTTGGGGATCACCAGCACATGTGCTGAAACCAAAGGCAGACAAAATGGATTCACGTTATGAGGTTTGTATGTTTGTGGGGTATCCCAAAGGAACAAGAGGTTTATTTTATAGTCCTCAAGATAGGAAAGTGATCGTGAGCACACATTTCACTTCCCTCGAGGAAGACTATATGAATAACTTCAAACCTAAGAGTAAGGTAATACTTGAAGAACTGTCAGGTGATCAGGTTGATGCTCAGCTTTCAATGCCTGTTACAGAACAGGAAGAACAACAACAACCAGATGATCAACACAGGATTAACACTGAACAACCATCACTTTTAGAACCTCGTCGTAGTGGGAGGGTAACTAGGTTACCTGCGAGATACATGCTTTTGGGAGAAACCTATACGGCTATCTCAGATGAACATGTACAAGATCCCACTAGTTACAACGAAGCTCTAATAGATAGAGATGTTGAATTTTGGAAAAAGGCCATGAATCAAGAAATGGAATCTATGTATTCCAATAAAGTCTGGGAACTTGTAGAGGCACCAAATGGGGTAAAACCTATAGGGTGCAAGTGGATCTACAAGAGAAAAAGAGGAGTAGATGGAATGGTGGAAACATTTAAAGCAAGATTAGTAGCCAAATGGTTTACTCAGAAAGAGGGAATCGATTATGAGGAAATATTTTCTCCGGTTGCTATGCTTAAATCCATCAGGATTCTGCTCTCTATTGCTGCAGTGCTAGATTATGAAATTTGGCAAATAGATGTCAAGACTGCCTTTCTTAACAGGCATCTTGAAGAAAACATCTACATGCAGCAACCAGATGGATTTATACAAAAAGGCCAAGAATACATGGTATGTAAGTTGCAGAGATCCATTTATGGATTGAAGCAAGCATCCCGATCATGGAATATCAGATTTGATCAAGCGATTAAATCGTTTGGATTCATTCAGAACATTGATGAACCATGTGTGTACAAGAAAATTCAAGAAAAATCTGTATCTTTCCTAATTCTTTATGTAGACGATATTCTCCTAATTTGAAATGATATAGAAGTATTGACTACATTAAAGAGTTGGTTAGCAAAACAATTTGATATGAAAGACCTAGAAGAGGCAAGTTATATTCTTGGTATCAAGTTACAATGAGACTGGAAGAATAAAACTTTAGCCTTGCCTCAAGCGGTCTATATCGATAAGATATTGACTAGATTTAGCATGGAAAATTTCAAGATTGGTTTATTACCATTCAGACATGGAATTACATTCTCTAAGGATCAATCACCTAAAACATCTAAAGAGATAGAGAGAATGAGACGAGTTCCCTATGCAGAAGCTGTGGGAAGTCTCATCTATGCCATGCTTTGCACTAGGCCAGACATCTGTTTTACGGTAGGGATGATTAATAGATATCAATATAATCCTGGACCTGAACACTGGACTGCAGTCAAGCATATAATGAAGTATCTGAAAAGAACTAAAAATTATATGCTTGTGTATTATGGTGATGAACTCATTCCAGTGGTTATACTGATTCTGACTTTATGTCAGATAAAGATTCCAGAAAATCAACTTCGGCTATGTGTTTACATTGGGAAGTGGAGCTATTAGTTGGAAGAGTGTGAAACAATCTTGTATCGCAGACTCCACAACTGAAGCTGAATATGTGGCTGCATCCGAAGCTGTATGGCTCCACAAGTTCCTACAAGATCTTGAAGTGGTACCTATTGTAACTGCACCCCTTAAACTATTTTACGATAATAGTGGTGCGGTAGCTCAATCTAAGGAACCAAGGAACCACAAGAAACAAAAACATATTGAGAGGAAGTATAATCTTATAAGGGATATAGTGCAGAGAGGTGATGTGGAGATTACTCATATTGCGTCACAGCAAAACTTGGCAGATCCTTTTACTAAGGCCATACCTGGGAAACCTTTTAACTTGCACTTGGAATCCATGGGCATGCGTGAGATGCCAAATATGCTTTGAGAGCTAGTGGGAGATTGTTGGGAAAATATGCTCTTTAAAAGCATATGTGTTTATTTAATTGTAATAAACAATTTTTCTGATTAATAAAATAAATGAGGTATTTTATTCAAATATCTTAATTGCATTAATATTTGTATTAAAGTCCATTTAATCATATTATATGTATTTATGTGATCACCATGTGGATTAACAGAATACATAAATACAAGTTATCTTATGATTAAATAAATTTAATTCGCAGTTAATAAATAAAGTTGGGCACTTTATTTCGGTATATACTGCAATAAATTCACTGAATGATTTGTCTTAATCATGTATGAATTTATTGATGCAGTACGACTACATTGAACAGGATCACATATGAGATTTAATTAACTTTGTAATAACTGTCAGACTTATTAAATCTCATAGGCATTGATTTTATTGTAATCTTAATCTTGAGTTAATTATGATTTCATGATTGTAATTGTTATTCCATTTGTGTTACCAATGGGCACGACACATACTAGTGGTCAATATTACCCGGTATCTTGGTGGGAGCATTTATGAGTATTAGAGTTATAGATTAACAATATAGAATTTGTACAATACATCTCTTGATGGGTTTTCAGCACTTAATCATAGAATTCTCTGGCCAGAGTGTGTCAACATATTTAGTATGTTGAAAATGATCATTAGAGAAAACCAGTAAGGATCAAGGAATAAGATGTTATTAAATTGATTGGACAGTTGAGATATCAATTTAATTAATGATGTGGTACAAAGGATTGTGCAGTAAAGAAATCAATGTGGCTTGGGACGAATTATTATTCGAGCATACAATTATGGAAGTCAGTTCCAATCTTTTAGTGGAGTAGATTTGGAATTAAATAATTGGGCTAGTTTAATTACAAGCCTAATTATTGTAGCCACTATTGTATGTTCCCAAATGATCCCCGGGTTAGCTCATTTAATTGACTGCACCACTACTGGACTAATAAGCAAGATAACTAGCAATTTGGGTCAAAAGCCTAAATATATTATTTAGTGGGAGGCTCCATTTAATTAGCTTATGTGTAAGGGGCCTTATGTTATTTTACATGGTGGGTCCCCTATTAAATGAAAAGTAACGTGAGTTTTATTTAGGACATTATTTGGAGCCTAGGGTTTTCACTAAAGGGAGATATATAAGGCTTATTTTCTCTAAAGAAAAAAAAGAGCCACTTTATACATATTAGAGAAAAAGATTTTTCTCTCTATTGTTGAGAGAAAAATTTTCTCGTGCTAGTAGCTTTGGTAGTGATAAAGGCGCCCACACGTCAAGTGCAGATCGAACCTGAGTCATAACCTGGAAGATCATTGGTGATAGTTCGTGATCTAACAAGCATGGTGGTGCAGGATCATGATCTAATAGGAGTGGTGGCGAATCGTGATCCAGGAGCCTAAATCACTTCATCGGAAAAAACCAAATCGGATTTTCAAGGTACAATTTCTAGAATACAAATTCTTATATATTATATGAGAGCGATCTTCAAAAGGTTTTATAAAAATTTAAAAAAACCTAATATTTCCCCAACAGGTAGCACGATTTGTTGAAGTCAACAAATTGTAGAGAAGCAAAATCAAATTGATTTTTCAAGCCGAAAAGAAAGAATGAACAAAGGGGATGGATTTGAAAAATAATAATAATTAAAAATTATATTTTTAATTATTTTATTCTTTACATAGTAATTTATTTCTCTTATAAATAACTAAGGATTTCATTCATTTGAGAGTATCCCGAAATTGATAAGTTTATAAGTTTATAAGTTTCTAAGCTTTTAAGAGAAGTGAGAGAAGTGTGTCTGGGGAATTTATCTTTCCTGCAGAGTGTGAGAGTACTGTGTATATTTGGGTTTATGGAAGTGAGATTTGTTACTCAAATATTTGTACTCTATTAATTGTTAAATAAACAATTATTCTTTCTTGCCTCTGTGGATGTAGGTTTAATTACCGAACCACGTAATTCTTGTGTCCTTTATTTTTCTATAATTATTTGGTGCGTTTGATTCCGCATTCCGCGCACAACAAGTGGTATCAAAGCCGACGGTTCGTACTTGGGGGGATACGGTACTGTTCACGTAGATGGTACTATTCTTGTATACGGTACTGTTCACATATGGTACTATTCTCGAATACGGTGGAGACGACCATTTGTACTTGGGAGACAGTCTATTATAAGTAGTGTATATTTTTGCATGTCTAGGAAAGTTCTGTCAACAAAGGCGATAAGAGTCTAAGGATTCTGGTTTTTAATTGGGACCGAGTTCCCGTCCAGTTTCTTGGGAACTTTCCTGGTGCATTTATTCATGCAAAATTAACATCATAGAGACTGTTTTTCAAGTGGAAATAGTTCATTAAGAAAATGGTAGAAGGTGAAACTTCCAGAATTGGGGAGAGATCTACCGAGACTATTTCAGGAGACACTTCAGGTAGGAGGCGAGATTTGTCAATTGATATTCAACACCTGTTATAGGAGGCCAGAAGATCAATGTTGAAAAGTTTGATGGGAAAATCAATTTCGACATGTGGAGGCGTGAAGTTATAGATGCCCTTATTCAAATTGATCTCGATGTTGTTCTGAAAAATAAAAGACACTTGTATGATGAAGAAATTTGGGATCGTATGAATGAGAAAGCTTGTGGTCAGATCAGATCTTGTTTGACCAAGGAGGTGAAATACTTGGTGAAAGATGAAGAGTGTGCGGTGACTTTATGGCGTACATTGGAGGAGAAGTACCTGCTGAAAAGTCTTAAAAATCGCCTTCATGCAATGAGCCAAGTATATGGCTTTCGAATGAAGCCAGGGGTGTTAATGCACGATCATGTCTCAAGATTTGAAAAGTTACTTGCTGATTTGAAGAATCTTGATGAAGATATTAAGGATGAAGTCAAGGCTATGATTCTATTACACTCACTACCAGAGGAATATAGCCATTTTGTGACTATCTTGATATATGGGAAGAGTGTGATCGTCTTCAAAGATGTTTGCACAACATTGACTAACTTGGAGATTCGGAATAATGATAAAAATTCTGAACAAGCATCGTCTGAAGATTTGGTGAGTAGAGATTGGGCAATGAAGAAAAAGAAAAAGCGTGGTGGAAAGAATTCTCGATCCAAATCAAGAAGCAGAAATCTAGCTCGAGATGAGTGTGCCTTTTGTCATGAAAAGGGCCATTAGAGGAAAGATTGTCTAAAGTCTCAAAAGAGAGATGGGAAGAAACCAGCAGCAGCAAACATGGCACGGAAAGATGAGGACTCTGATTATTCACTAAGTATCATTCCTACAACATATCTGGCTAGTTCGAGCGAGTGGATACTTGATACTGAAGCAACCTATCATTTGTGTCATATTAAGGAATGGTTTACGAATTTTCGTAATCTAGAATCTAGTGCAGTTGTGATGGGGAATGATCAATCTTGTCGCATAATGGGGATAGGAACAATTTGGCTTAAAATGTTTGATGGAATGATAAGAGGAATCAAAGAGGTTAGATTTGTTCCAGCTTTAAAGAAAAATCTAATTTCTGTGGGTGCTTTGGAAGCTAAAGGCTACAAGGTTACCATTGAAGATGGTATAATGAAGTTTACACATGGGGCTATGGTGATTCTGCAACGGGTTCGGCGTCACAATCTGTACTATTTGAAGGGAGTTACAACTGATGAAGCAAATGTTGTTGAGGCGCACAGTGACACCACCAAGCTATGGCAGGTTCGACTGGGACATTCTGGAGAGAAGTCTTTGCAGACTCTGATGAGGCATGGACTCTTAAAAGGTACCAAAACCTGTAAATTAAATTTCTGTAAGCATTGTGTAATAGGCAAGAAAACAAGGGTCAAGTTTGGTACAGCTAATCACGATACTCGTAAGATCTTGAATATGTTCATAGTGATGTATGGGGACCAACCAAGACTGCATCAATTGGTGGAAGCCATTATTTTGTTACATTTGTTGATGATTTCTCTATACGTGTGTGGGTGTACACCATGCGAGTAAAGGATGAGGTTCTAGAGATTTTCGTGAAATGGAAGAAATTGGTGGAGACTCAAACTGGCAGAAAGATCAAAGTATTACGATATGATAATGGGGGTGAATATACTTCTGATCCATTTTTGTAAGTATGCCAGAATGAGGGTATTAAAAGAAATTTCATGGTGGGACATACTCCGCAACAGAACGGTATGACTGAGCGTATGAATCGTACTTTACTAGAGAAGGTACGGTGTATGTTATCTAATGCTGGTTTAGATAAAAAGTTTTGGGCTGAAGCTGTGAGTTATGTAAGTCAATTGGTAAACCGGTTGCCGTCTGCTGCAATTGGAGGTAAAACTCCTATGGAAATGTGGTTTGGAAAGCATGCATAAGACTATGATTCCCTTCGTATATTTGGGTGTCGAGCTTATTATCATCTCAAAGATGGTAAACTAGATCCTCGTGCTAGAAAATCTATCTTTGTGGGATTCAAAGGTGGAGTAAAGGGCTTCAAGCTTTGGGATCTTAAAGACAAAAAGTTTATGTGTAGCAGAGATGTCACATTTGATGAAACTTCAATGATGAAAGCTTCAAGTTCTCAGCAGGTGGAGAACAAGACCAAAGAGGTATTGCAGCGGGTGGAGTTTGATGCAACTCCATATGTACCAGTTAATTCTACGTCAAAGAAGGGTTTAATTATGGAGGTGACACCTAGAGTTGAAGAAGAGATTGTTTCTTCTGATGTCCCACAAAATGAAGAAACAATTGATGATGTAGATAATGATGATTTTATAGCAATAAGGAGGCCAAGAAGAGAGATAAAGAAACCCATATGACTTACTAAAGATGTGGTGGTAGCCTATGCACTTTCAGTTATTGACGATGACATCCCCAACACTTTCGGTGAAGCATAACGCATTACGCATTAATGAAAGTGATCAATGGAAGTTAGCCATGAAGGAAGAGATAAAATCTCTCTATCAAAATCAGACTTGGGAACTTGTAAAGTTACCAAAAGGGAAAAGGGCTATTGGCAATAAATGGGTCTACACCAAAAAGCAAGGATCTCCGAATCAATCAACTCCTCGATACAAGGCAAGACTCGTGGCAAAAGGTTTTGCTAAAAAAGAAGGTATTGACTATAATGAAATTTTCTCTCCAGCTGTAAAACATACTTCCATTCGTATCCTACTTGCCTTAATTGCAGAATATGAGTTAGAGTTGGCTCAATTGGATGTTAAGACGGCGTTCTTACATGGAGATTTGGAGGAGGAAATCTATATGATTCAGCCTTGTGGTTTCAGAGTTGCTGGAAAGGAGAATCATGTGTGTAGGTTGATTAAATCTTTGTACGGACTGAAGCAATCGCCAAGGCAGTGGTACAAAAGATTTGATCAATTTATACAAGGGCAGAAATTCACCAGAAGTGAACACGATCATTGTGTTTACTTTAGAAGACTACCAGATGGAGCTTTTATCTATTGTTACTCTATGTCGACGATATGCTTATAGCTTCGAAGAGTAGAGATGAGATCGAAAGATTAAAGAAGCAGCTGGCTTCTGAGTGCGAGATGAAAGACTTGGGTGATGCACAAAGAATACTTGGAATGGAGATTCGTAGAGACAAGAAGAATGTGAGCGTATGGTTGACTCAAAAGTCTTATTTGAAGAAAGTGCTTGAAAGATTAGGTATGGATGACAAAACTAAACCGGTATGTATACCTTTAGCTCCTCATTTCAAATTAAGCTCTTCTTCATGTCCTAAATCTCAAGAGGAGCGCGATTACATGGCTCGTGTTCCATATGCTAGTGCCGTGGGTAGTCTTAGATATGCTATGGTATGCACAAGGCCCGATATATCTCAAGCAGTGAGCATGGTTAGTAGATACATGCACAATCTGGATAAAAAACACTGGCTTGCGGTAAAGTGGATTCTCCGATATCTGTATGGGATAGTTGATGTTGAGTTATTGTTCAAGAAGGATTGTGGTCAACAATGTATTGGGTATTGTGATTGTGATTTCTCTGGAGATCTGGACAAGCGAATATCAACAACGGGCTATGTATTCACATTGGGTGAAGGTCCGGTTAGCTGGAGGTCGATTTTACAATCAATAATTGCTCTGTCCACTACGGAAGCAGAGTACATGGCAGCAACTGAAGCTGTAAAGGAAACTATCTGATTGAAAGGCTTGTTAGGTGATTTGGGAGTAATCCAGGAGAATATTGCGGTCTCTGTGATAATCAAAGTGTGATATTCCTTGCGAAGAATCAAACATATCACGCTCGGACGAAGCACATAGATGTGAAATATCATTATGTGAGAGAGATTATCGAGAGCGGTGTTGTGTTGTTGAGAAAGATCGATACCAAAGATAATCCATCAGATATGTTGACGAAGGTAGTTTCTGGAGTTAAGTTTCAACATTGCTTGAAACTAATTCAAATCCTTCGATTGTGTTAAGATATGTCCTTTGGGAGTTTTCAACTACGGTTGGCTTGATCCCAAATTTTGGGTACGTAGGCAGTCATAGAGATGCAACCACTTTGGGGATAGTGGCTCATTGGTAGTTGGCTCAGATTTGAACAAATCTTCGCCGAGGTGGAGAATTGTTGAAAAGTCAAAGAAGAGCTTGCCAATTTCAAGGTTGGTACCACGATTTGTTAAAGTCAACAAATTATTGGTTACACCAACAATTGTAGAGAAGCAAAATCAAATTGATTTTTCAAGCCGAAAAGAAAGAATGGACAAAGGGGATGGATTTGAAAAATATTAATAATTAAAAATTATATTTTTAATTATTTTATTCTTTATATAGTAATTCATTTCTCCTATAAATAGCTAAAGATTTCATTCATTTGAGAGCATCCCAAAATTAATAAGCTTATAAGTTTCTAAGCTTTTAAGAGAAGTGAGAGAAGTGTGTCTGGGGAATTTATCTTTCCTGCAGAGTGTGAGAGTACTGGGTATATTTGGGCTTCTGGGAAGTGAGATTCATTACTCAAATATTTGTACTCTATTAATTGTTAAATAAACAATTATTCTTTCTTACCTTCGTGGATGTAGTTTTAATTACCGAACCACGTAATTCTTGTGTCCTTTATTTTTCTATAATTATTTGGTGCGTTTGATTCCGCATTTTGCGCACAACAGACCTAACCCTAACGATAACGATGAGGAGACGCTGCCCTTGACTGAGAATGTGATATGGGGATTAGAGAAGGGGAAACGCTGAACAGAATATCAAGATTATCTTATCGGAAAGAAACCCTAACAAATTCAAGAGAAGAACGCTTAAGCCTAGTTTTCGTAAAAATAATATATTAGATTAGATGTATTCTAAAATTCTTCTTATCTAAGTTGCTCTTTAACTAAAGCATGGACGAAGTATAGGTTGTTTCCCATATGCACTTAAACTTGTCTTCACCGGCTTTACGGGCTTAGACTTCATCAAATAAAGACCCATCAGTGTTGGATAAATGAGTAATGATATTTGACATATTAGATTATCTCATCAATCTTTACTTTTTCAATTTATCTTTTTATTTTTTAAAATCATTTTTATTAAAAAATTATTATTTTTATTCTATTCTCTCTTCCCCTCCTTTGTCTGGCATAACAATCACCACACCACATATCTTCATCAAAAACAAGTTCATCATCAGCACCACCACATATCTTCTTTATCATCAATCTATCACCTCCATCAATGTATGATGAGCTTCAACATTGAATTTTTATTAAATTTTATGGACAAGCGGTGAATTTTGTTGTTATTGATGATATTGGTTTTGATTTTGTGTGATAATCAAGATTTTATTTAATTTCATTTTGGAACTTGATTAGAAATTGATATTCGATTGAAATTGTGAATCAATTAAAAGAGAAAGAGAGAGAGTTGTGAGAGATGATCTATTGGGGGCTTGAGAGAGAGAAAAATATTTATTTTTTAAGTTATTTTTTATTTGTCAATAAAGGCAAATTTGAAATAAATAATATTAATTGAAAAGTGAGAGGTAGTGATATAAAATGAGAGGTAAAAATATCACTGCTATGAAAAAACTCAAGTAATCAAGTGCAATTGCAATAACTAAATTCACCAACCTCATCATTATCTTTTAAAGTTTAAACAGCTAATTAAGCTAATAACAATAGAATGATCCCAAACAATTATCATGTGTATAGACCAAAAGTTCACCAAACCAATGCTGCATACTTGCATTATTAGTATCCTACTACAAGCAACTCAAAGATCATAGCCAGTATTGTTACAATTAGAAGACCTTTATAATATTTGTTTCATATTTGCCTTAAGCTTGTGCTTGGATATAGTTCAACAACAAACACATCACATAATTTACAAATAGCAATATCTTAAAGAAGAGATTTTATAGTACCTCTATTGTATTACACCCACTTAATGTATATATAACATGTTCTCATGAATTAAATATAAATACTAATTACACGATGACTTTTTAAAACAAATGCAGGGCTGGCACTTAGGGCCTTAGGCAATTTTTTTTTTTACGAAGCATTTCAATTTCAACACTTAAAGAAACATGAAATATCTCAAAATGCAATAAATTTTTTTACTACATCTTGAATACTAATAATCAACAAGAGAGTAAGAAATTTTAAAAAAATAGTCAAGAAAATATATATTTTTTACCTCTTTCAAAACTATTATTTGAAGAAAATAAAGTGGGCAAATAAACATAATGATTTTCCTTATAGAGAAAGACGCAAAGAATTTTATATCTTAAATAATAAATTTTTTTAAACTCACAAAAATGTAATGGTTTTTCTTGGAATAACTAATAACAAAAAATACTATTAACTATAGCTCTTTTGCAATAATGCTATCAAATATTGAATTTTATGTAAAAATTCTTAATAATAGGATAATTAGTAATTAAAAAGAGGCCTAAAACATAACCTTTCCTATTGTAAGTATAACCTAAGATATCTATTAATTTGACCATATCAAGAAAATATTGAAAAAAAATCTTCTTAACATATAGAGCCGAGACAATCACAATTGGGCTATCCTAACATATGGGCATATGAACATGTATGTTGCGATACTTTGTTAGTTGAAATGCTCAACTATCACCACCGCCATTCACTACAAGTTTTCAATTTTTTTTTAGCTATATGTATAGACTTTTGACTGCCGAATATGTGCAAGCCTTTTTGTTTTTTGGTCAGCTCTATAAATCATTTGATACAATAGGGAAAAAATTGAATTAATCTAATGGAAGGATAAAATCAAATCTTATAAACGGTAAGAAACATTGATAATCTATTCAGAGTTGTTGAACGAATCTTACTAATGAATCATGAAGCCTGATCTATCATTATCTCAATCTCCGCATTCATACAAGCCAACTTGACCAAGTGTACGTAATTGATTTTTGTTTTCTTTAATAATTTCCTTGCAATTTAATGAGATAGTCTTATGCACGAACCACCCAATGAAACTAAATGAAGGACAATGTAGACTTGTGGAGGGTCTTTACATTAAAAAATAACTTCACAATTAACACAAAGAGAAAAAAAATCTAATAATAAACTAAACAAAATAATCACACTAAAAACAATAACATTAATTAAATGTATACTGAATTTGCCTTCATAATGCAACACAATATTAAAATCAACAATTAATGCAAACAAACGCAGCATGTTTTATTTTCCTTATTTATGGAATCTTTCAATTCCATTAAAGTCACTGTAGCGAGATTCTCAATATTCATTCATATAAATAGAGGCTCATAACTTTATGAATTTTACACATCTCCTTTAATTCTAATGAAGTTGCAGACAATTCACTTAATAAATAGAAAATGTCGAAGAGTCTTAGTTTTATCATCTTGGCTATGCTTGTAGTGGCAAGCACTAAAAGCACACTTATTACAGCCAGTCGTTTTAGCGAAGGATATCACCTAGATGCTTCATTTTCTAATAATCCCGCAGCATCACCTGAAATTGTTGATTGCTTAGGGCTTACAAGGGAAGAGTGTTTGATCTAGAAGTTAAAGAAAGTTCTTGGAGACTATATCTACTACTATCCCCCGGGGGGATGCAAATGATTATTTCATTTATCTTTTATGAGTGCTATTGCAACAATAATCAATTGCAGTGAATTGAAACTGTGTTTTAATAAAAGAAGAAATTAATTCATTATGAGTACGTAATGTTATGTCATGTGTTTTTGGCTTGTAAATTGGCTTTGTTTTGTTGTATACATATCGTTGAATCAATCTACGAGAAGGCAATCTATTAAAATACTAATAATGATCAAGCGATCATTATTACTATGTTAGTACCACTTGTAATATTTGAATTTTAAGTCCATTTTCTTTTAGGGTGAGGCTAATTGCATTCTAACAAAAAAAATGAAAAAAACTTTGAACTTTTATATTTTATGGAAATCTTATATTACAAAACTGTCTGAATTAATTTGTAGGGTAAACTTCATTTTACGCCCCGTGAATCTTCAATTTACCCCTAAGAAATGTGAAAACATCAACATACCCTCATTTATTGGTAAGAAAATAAATAGAAAATTTATCAACGTGCCTGTTATTTACGTTCATCTTTTGAACTGAAATTAAAATTAAATTAAGATTTTCATACTTTTGGAGGGTAAATTGAAGATTTTTATTGAGATGGGGATGAATTGAGGTTTACCCCAATTAATAAATTTTTTCTTTTTCTTTTTGACACATATTTGCCCGATATGCTAAACAAACAAAACTTTTTAGGGACAACTTGCATATGACTGACCCATGAACTATCAGAAATGAGGTAAATGATACCTGCATTTAATAGCTTAAGGACTTTAGTTCTAACAATTTCTTTCATATTAGGGTTCAACCGACGCTGCATTTTCCTAGTAGGTTTAACATTTACATCAATGTGAATGTAATGCATGCAGTCTACTGGGTTTATACTTTTCATGTCGGTTATGGTCCATCCTAATGCTCATTTATGCTCTTTTAAAACTTTCAACAACTTACTTTTTGTTCATCATTTAGGGATGATGAGATGATTACTGGTAGAGTAATTTCTTCTCCCAAGAACGCATATTCCAAAGTGTTGGGTAATGGTTTGAGCTCGAGTTTCGGTGGTGATTTTGATAATGGGTTGAGTTTCTTCTCTGATGGTGCTAGTTGTTCAACTCTTAACTTCTTTTTATTAGTGTCCATAGATGGTGTTGAGTCAAGTAGGGCATTGACCTCATCGACTGATCTGTCAATATCAAAATCCAAACCAAAGTGAGTTAAACATATTTGTAAATAGTTATTTCTAAGGTTTGAAAGAAAAGTACTATCAATTAATGCTTCTATTAAATCCACATCAACAATTTCATCATCTGCATTGTAAGGTTGTTTGGCAATGTTGAATATGTTTAGCTCCATAGTCATATTGGCAAAGGACAACTGCATATTTCCAGTCTTGCATTGAATGTGAGCATCGGCAGTTGCCAAGAAACGTCGGCCTAGGATAATGGGGATGTGCTTTCTTGAATCCTAGATTGGTTGAGTGTCAATTACAATGAAATCAATAGGAAAATAAAACTTATATACCTGGATAAGTACGTCCCTCACAATACCACGAGGTATTTTTGTGGACCGATTTGTAAGCATTAACACCACTAAAGTTAGGTGTAATTCTCTCAGTCCAAGTTTCACAAATATTGGGTAAGGCAATATATTTACACTAGCTCCTAAATCCAACAAAGCATTCTCAATTGTGTGGTTCCCTATACTACATGAGATAGCGGGAGAGCCTAGGTCTTTGTTTTTTAGAGGAATTTTGTGTTGGAGTATCGAACTAACATTTTCTATTAAAAATGCATTTTTTTGAACGTGAATGTTTCTCTTTTTAGTACAAAGGTCTTTAAGAAACATGACATAAGATGACACTTGTTTTATAGCATCAAGCAAATTGATGTTAACACTTACCTGTTTCAAGATTTCAAAAATCTCACATGTGGATTTTCCGTTCTTTCCTTTAGCTAACCTCTGAGGGAATGGAGCTTTAGGAACGTATTCTCATGGGTTGGTTTCTTCTTTCTCCTCCGATGATGAGTCCTCGGCATTCACATGTATAATTTAAGTTGTTTTTGTCACCGACATCTATACTTTGTTGTCGACTCCTTTTCCTTTTCATAAGGTCATGACGGCTTTGACCTCTCCATGCTCCTGTGGTGAACTGGTACTTGCTTCATGCACTCCTTTAGGATTAGGTACTGGTTGACTTAGAAATTTACCTTTCTGAATAGTCATTGTCAAGGTTTGAACTGAAGAGGCAAGTTGTCCCACTATTTTTTCGAGGTTTGAAACGAATTGAGTTTGTGAGTTGAAGCCTATTCTCATCTCATTCCGCAGTTCATCAATAGTGCGGTTTTGTTGCTCGATCATGAAGTAAATAAGATTCTTGAAGTTTTGGAATGCATCCTCCTATGATATAGGTTGAGAGTAGTTCTGGTTTTGATTGTATGGTCTAAATATGGACTGAGAGGCTTGAGAAGCTTGAGGAATTGATTCTATTGATGGAGCTGAAGCTGCTAGTTCATTCTGTTGGAATCTTTGAGACAAAAAAAAATTGGGGTGGTCTCTCCATCCGGGATTATATGTGTTGGAGTAAGGTTTGTAGTTTGATGGCTTTCTCATTACACCTATGGAATTGGCTTGATCTGGGTATGAGTCATGGTCATATGGTTCTATTGATTTAGTAGCTATTGTTGATGTTATTTGTCGGGAAAGACCTTCAACTATCTCATTTACTTCTTTAATTCACAAACTTGACTCGCCAATGTGAACCTCATTTACTTCCTTAATTCTTTTAGTATTCCGAAGTGATAGACTCCGTTGTTGGGAATTATCTGTTTGTCGTTAGAAGAAATCCCAAATCTCTGATACTCTTTTTGACATTATCTCCCCTCTACTTGTTTTCATTAGCCATTCTTGCACATGAGGCAATAATTCCTCCAAAATGTATTGGTATTGGCGTCATTTCTCGTACCCATGATGTGGACACTTCAAGAGTACCCTATTGAATCTCTCTCATGCTTCGTAAAACTGCTCGTCTTCTCTCTGAGTAAACTCTGAGATTTCTCTACAAATAACATTGGTTTTATGCACATGTAAGTATTTATTCAAAAATTTTGTTACCATTTATTTCCATGATGTAATGCTATTAGCAGACAATGTATTGAACTATGAATGAACTCTGTCCTTTAAAGAAAATAGGAATAATCTAAGTTTAATATTATCGTCTGAAAAATTCTCGTATTTAAAAGTTTGACAAACAACATGAAAATCATTCAAATGATTATATTGGTCCTTATTTTATAGGCTATAGAATGATGGGAGACAATGTAGCACACTAGGTTTTAATTCAAAACTCTTAGCAGTTATATTTGGGTATCTTATGCATGATGTGCTCAAGTTAGGTAAGGGACTAAAGTAGTCCTTAAATGACCTCTCTTGTGGTGCTGGTTGTTGGTGTTGCAACCTTACTATGAAAATACATTCAAGTGCTATAGAAAAAAAATTACGTGAAATATATTAATTAAAATTAAAATAAATTAATAAGATAAACGAAAAATTACAAACAAAAATAACTTGAAAATTAAATTACAGAAATTTAAAGAACATAAAAAGAAAAGAAATTCTTACCTTAAAATGCAGATTCACTTTTTTTTTTAAATAAGAAAAAAATTACAAGAAAAAACTAAAAGAAATTACTTAGAAAAATTAATTATACGTATTAAAATAACTTACATCTCCGGACGAGTGTCGATCCCACGAGGAGGTGGATTTTAATTGTGTGTAAAGTTAATTTTCTTAGTGGGTGGTTGAATTTGTGGTGAAATTGATTTAAATTATCTTAGAATTTAAATTGGAATGGCGGGAATAAATTAAACTGGAAACTATTGAAATAATGTGCTTGGGTATTTGGATCTGCATCAACATGCACCATGAGTTAGATATTCCTTATTAATGTCATTAAATCACGAAGGAAATTTCCACTTCTCATGAACCACACTCAAATAAATATGGTGTTAAGGGCTTATCGTGCCAAATAGTAATAACCTTGTACTACATCTAAATAAAATTATTACTATCTGTCGACAAAAAGTCAAAACATCCACATATATTAGAGGGGAAGAGAAAGTAAATTTACCAAATTAAGCCCACGGAATATGTTGAGACTTCATCTTCAACTCATGCTTGAAAGAAAATTAGCTACTCATAATTGAACTAAGGGTAAAATGAAAATTTATTAAAATACATAGAAAATAAAAGATGGAGAAGGAATTATAGAAAATATAGCTCAAAAATGGATTCACAGGTGTCCAATTAAGGGGGAGAGCCCCCTTTTTATAGATACAATGAGTAAATCATGGCCATCGGATTAAAACAATTTGGACGCTCAAGATTATGCCAAGTGGCCAGTTTTGATTGCATAAAACATATCATTAGGGCTATCATTCAGTGTAATGCATATATCGTACGCACGTTTTTTGGTCCACTAACATAATGCCATGTCACTGGTCAACACCACATCAACATTTTAGTCCAATAGGATCGTGACACATCGTCGGTCAACGCCACATAAGCAGTCAATGCCACATTATTCGTCCAATCGAATACTGCCACGTCGTTGGTCGATGCCACATCATCGGTCAACGCCATGTTATCAGACCGTATATGTAAATAGTGTCGTGAACAGTACCATGTACAGTGCCGTACATGTGAACAATGCTGTTTACCTTTTTATGCTGCTCCTAAGGTTTTCAACTGTCCTGAGTCCAAAATTACTATCGTTTTTGCTATCTGATCTCTCGTTCATTGTGAAATAACCATGATGCCCCTAAAATACATAAAATACTTAATTAAAATAAAACACACATAATTAAATCACAAGGGACTTAAATATATAAAAGTAGGGATGTTAGTGAGACTGGAAGTGTAAAATGACAATTTTCTCCTTTATAAAAATACACTTTCTAACACTCAACAACGAATAAAAAGGTAAGTTGTTAGAAGTTTTAAATGAGTAAAAAGGAGCATTATGATGGACCATAGCCGACATAAAATGTATAAACTCAGTAGACTACATGCATTACATTCACCTTGATGAAAATGCTAAACCTACCAGGAAAATGCAACGTCGGTTGAACCCAAACATGAAAGAAATTGTTAGAAATGAAGTTTTTAAACTATTAGACGCATGTATCATTTACCCCATTTCTGATAGTTCATGGGTCAGTCATGTTCAAGTTGTCCCTAAAAAGTCAGGAGTCACAGTAATTATCAATGCTGATAATGAATTGATACCCACTAGAGTGGCTACAGGGTGGCGTATATGCATTGATTGTAGAAAGTTAAATTATATCACACATAAAGACCATTTTCCTTTACCATTTATCGATTATATACTTGATAGATTAGTAGGTCATGAATTTTATTGCTTTTTAAATAGCTACTCAAGATATAATCAGATTCTTATAGCACCAAAAGATCAAGAGAAAACCACTTTCACTTGCCCATTTGGCACTTTCGCATATAGCAGAATGCCATTTGGATTATGTAATGCACCTGTTACATTTCAACGATGTATGTAAAATATTTTTTCTAATATGGTTAAACGATTCTTTGAAGTCTTTATGGATGACTTTTCTATTTTTAGTGATTCATTCGATCAATATTTACATAATCTAACACTAGTTATGCAGAGATGTATCGAGAAGAATTTGGTCTAGAATTGGGAAAAAATGTCATTTTACGGTAAAACAAGGTATTGTTCTCAGTCACATCATTTCAAGTAAAGGTATTAAGGGTGATAAAGCCATGGTGGATCTCATTTTCAATCTTCCTCCATTTAAAACAATCAGAGAAGTAAGATCTTTCCTTGAGATGCTGGTTTTTATACAAGTTTCATTAAAGATTTTAGCAAAGTTTCTAGACCCTTATGCAAGCTACTTGCTAGGGATGTCCCTTTTGTCTTTAATTATTCATGTCTTGTGGCATTTGAAAAAATAAAGCAGTTCTTAACATCATCACCCATCATTCAACCCCCAAACTGGAACTTACCATTTGAGCTCATGTGTGATGCATCTGATTATGCCGTAGGAGCAGTATTATGACAAAGAGTTGATCAAATTCCTCACGTTATTTACTATGTTAGTATGATATTGAATGATTCACAATTGAACTACTCAACCACTGAAAAAGAAATGCTAGCAGTAGTGTTTGCATTAGAGAAATTTCGATCTTATCTCATTGGTTGTAAAATAATTGTATTCACAGATCATGCTGCTTTTAAAAATCTTCTCACAAAAAAGATGCAAAAATTAGACTAATTCGTTGGATGTTACTTTTGCTGGAATTTGACGTTGAATTCAAATATAAAAAAAGGCACAAAAAATGTTGTGGCAAACCATCTCTCTCGTCTCAATTTTGATACAATTACAGAATCATTACCATTGAATGAATCATTTTCAGATAAACAATTGATGAGTGTGGAAGTATTACCATGGTATGCTGATATAGTTAACTATCTTGTTACAGGCCAACTTCCAGAGCATTGGACCAAGCAAGACAAAGCCAATTTTTTTTAGAAATAAAGAATTTATTTTGGGATGACCCTTATATGTTCAAGTATTGTGCATATCAAATTGTCAGATGATGTGTCGCAGAAAGTGAATTTCAAAACATCCTTTCATTCTGCCATGAACAAGCTTGTGGAGGCCATCTCAGCGCTAAGAAAACAACCACTCAAGTTTTGCAATATAGCTTCTATTTGCCAATTGTATTACGAGATGCTTACACTTTTTGCACTTCATGTAATAGTTGTCAATAAATGGGGAGCATTACATGAAAGAATATGATGCCGCTAAACCCAATTTTAGTATTCGAAATTTTTAATGTATGTGATATCGACTTCATGAGACTCTTTCCCCATTCTTTTGGTCATCAATACATATTGGTTGATGTTGACTACGTATCGAAATAGGTAGAAGTAATTTCATATAGAACTAATGATCACAAAGTGGTGATAGGATTTTGAAAAAGCAATATTATTTCACGCTTTGGATTCCCTCTAGCAATAAATAGTGATGGTGGTGCCCACTCTTATAATAAATCATTCAAAACTCTTTTGACGAAATATTTCATCACTCACAAAGTAACGACCCCATATCATCCGCAAACCAGTGGTCAAGTTGAGATCTCCAATCGAGAAATAAAGTACATATTAGAAAAGACGGTGAGACCAGACATAAAATATTAGTTATGCATTATGGGCATATAGAACAACTTTCAAGACCCCAGTAGGGATGTCACCCTACAAGTTAGTGTATGGAAAAGCTTACCACCTACCTATGGAACTCGAGCATCGTTCGTACAGAACCATCAAGAAATTCAACTTTGACATGCAACAAGCTAGCCAAGATTTACAAGCAGCAAACGAAAGTATTTCATGACAATCAAATTAGGAGAAAATCTTTCACCTTATGTCAGAAAGTGATTTTATTCGATTCTCGCTTGCACTTATTCCCAGGTAAATTACGCTCTCGATAGTTTGGTCCCTTTATTGTTCACATTGTTTTTCCACATGGAGCAATTGAAATTAAGGATCCAAAGAACGATGTCACTTTTAAAGTTAGTGGTCAAATATTAAAGCCATATCTAGAGTACCAACCACATGGAGAGGATACCGAAATAAATTTGAGTGACCCACCAAATTTAAATTGATATTTTTCTTTCTTTTTGGTGATTTGATTTTTTATTTTCTTTCTTTTTACTATTCTTTTGCTAATTGAAATTATTTTTGCATAAGTGTGTTTGTTTAACCATTAAGTTTTCTCTTTTCACTTTTAATTATGCATGCCTCATCTACACATATCCTATTGAACCTTCTTAGACAACTCCAACGTGTGAAATCTCATCTCAGAGGCCAAAAATAATTTTGTAAAACACATCATATTTGGGATTTACAACCACCAAAGTTAGTATTCCATGTTGAGGGTTTAGAAAGAGAACTTAGAGAAATTGATGGAGGTATCTACGACATCCAATTGGAGCTTGAGGTAAATTCAATAAGAGGACGATTGTAAAATTATTTTTCTTTGTGTGCGTTAGTTTGTTACCCCAGTTAAGTAGCGGATAACGGTACTTCTTGACAATCAAAGTTGATTATTTCAGTTTCCCAAAATAACTGATATTTTACGGCGAAGGTATGTACAAAAACGTGATTTTAGCAAAGCTTTACAATCGATTTCATTTACTTTCTCAAAATGCCCCTATAAAGCTCGGTCTGAACGCATGCGATTGCTTATGAGGAATAACATACCTGTTGACATCTGTTGGTTAATTGAGGCCCAAGTACGATTGCTAGGTGAGTTGCCTCCCAAATTTATTGCATATATGATTGGTTATGGTAAATGAAATTACGCAAGAAAACGAAGAGCTCAAAAACTTTCTGTTGCTTGTCATAAGTGTGCCAGAATGAGATGTAATAAAAATCCATTTTCTTTAGGAATGGCGTCTGATAATAGGAAATACAAGATTCAATTCATTAGGGATGGCTTAAATAAAGAATTATTGGATAATATACTTTTGTCTCTTGAAACAGATTGTAGTGGATACGTACAAAGAGTAATTCTCCAGTTATGGTCATTATTCCAAAAAGAGCTTGCACGATATAGTCTCGGGAATCTGACTATAAACGACCATGTTTAGTAGTTTACAAGAAAATTGGATAGGAAGTCTATCCTTGACCTATAAAGGGTGTTCAAGTCGTTTCTTGACGTAAAACCAAAGGAAGATGTGAGCCACAGTCAAAACTACCTGTTAATATCCTTTTATTTCACTGTTTCTTTATCATTTGCATTCTAATCTTTAATAACTTTATTTTATCATTGTTTGCTTTTTCTTTTTACTATTCCCTTTTTTTACTCTCGAGCCATGTGCTTTACACGTTAATTGACATAGACATGCTACCTCATACACAACTGTGACCCATTGTCAGCAAGATCCTTAAATATGATTTTTTTTGTAAGCACTCACAAATTATTTTTGAAAAGTATCCCAATGGCAGCTACTCTCAATAAACAACTCAAGAACATTTGCGTACTCTCTGGGCTAATTATGGCAAATATAAAGAGTTCATTAAGGCAGCCTAAGTCTTGGACGAAGTATAGCAGTAAGAAAGTTACACTTGGTATATGGAGGAGGTGACCGAGGGTTATCAAAACTGGTCTCAGAAGCTGCTTATATCAGAGGGAGCCAAGTGTTATGCATCATCCCAAAAACCCTAAAACATTTGGGCTTTTGTATGACTCACCAATTGGAGAAGAGTTAGTCATCTCAGGTATGCAAGAGAGAATAACTGAAATGCTAAATCATGATGATGCTTTTATTTTTATACCGGGAAATCTTACAACTCTAAAGGCACTTATCACATTAGCAATTTGGGCTCATCTGAACATTCACCAGAAATCTATTGGTTTGTTAAATGTCAATAACTTTTATGATGGTTTTATCGCATTTCTTAACCATGTAATAAAAAACTATTTCATTCCTTCTACAACGAAATTTGTATTTATTTATGCTCATACTGCTAACGAGCTACTTGATCTATTACAAGCTTATAGGCCAGAGCTAGATCCCATGACCTTTGTATTAGAGTGGCCAACTAATTATGGTAACAGTAGCAGCAGTAAAAAGTGTAAATTAGATTTAACTCTTCGTTTGTAAATATTTTCTTTTGTGTTGCAACACCCAGGTGATGCCTTCTAAACCCTACTTCTTTCTTTTAAAACATTGAGGACAATGTTTCGTTCTGGTTGGGGGGAGAGAACAATTGACAATTGTGGAATGTTTCAATCTTAGTGAAGTTTTTACTGATTTTCGTTGTAGAGACTAACCGTGACTAAATTTTTGAGTCGAAGATGGCTTAATATGGAGTGCAGTGACTCTAGAAACGCATCTTCTTAGTTTGGAAGTAAAAAAAAATTCCAGATTTGTTTCTTTATTAAGCTTTGACAATGTTTTTTATTTCAACTTCTTCTTTTTAATTTCTGCTTTATAAATATAGACTTTTAAATTTTTGAGTCGAAGATGACTGAATATAGAGTATAGTAACTCTAGAAACGCATCTTCTTAGTTTAAAAAAAATTAGTTTCCGAACATTTTATTTTTCTTTAATACCTTATTATTAAGCTTTGATAGTTACTTTAAGTGTGATCTTTCTAGCTTCTTATTTTACAAATTAATTTTTTTAATATCTTTTTTACCTTTCGGCATGAATTTTTTTCATGTTTGAAATGGTTTTGGGGGTAGAATGTCACATAAAAAAAATTGTGATCTTTTAATGTTGGATGACATGATGACTTTCAAATTTTAGTATTTGTATTATCTTTGGTCTTGAGTTATATTCCACCATGTTTGCCACTTTATATGTTGATGTCAGAGACAAATATGAGTTGCATGAAGGAATGCACATGTCATAATAAATTCCAAGTGAGTTTTTGAGCCTATTATTTTTCTTGGAGAGTAACCATTTTTGCTCATTCTTTATGCAGCTTAGCAGTTTATTATTTTATACATGATCTTTAGATTTTGTTTTGAGTCAACTCTTTTAAAAAATATAAAATAATCATAAAATAAAAAAAAAAATTTTGTTGCTACATTTGAAAGTTCATTTAACTCGTAAATATAGAAGATTATTTAGAGCCCTAAAAGATAATGGAAATGTCATCTTTGACCCGTTTGAACCTTTCTAGCCATCTTTTTTTGTGAAATATCCATAATTAACCCTTTTGAGCCTTTTATATAAAAAAAAGAACTTTTTTTTGTCAATCATCTTGACCCACTCGGATTTGGAATACTACTCGGTGTCTTACAAATTTCATCGCCTATTCATGTTTGAGAAAAATGTAAATAAGTATTTTGTTCAGTAAAGTTGTGCCATACAAAAAAAAATTCAAAATAAAGAGAGAAAAATAACAGTAATAATAAATAAGCAAAATGTACCTTATAATCGCCAAAAGAGTGATACTTTTTCTTAAACATATATTTTGTTTTTCCTATTTCCCCTCATTTGTTAGCCATATCTCTATTTTACGTTACATCCTAATAAAAGTCCTTCATTATTTTAGGGAGCTATAGTCTGAAGTAAAAGCTAGTTATATGAGCTAAAAAGATGTAGTGATGCATAAAAAAAAATGAATACATTTGTTTGACTGGCATTTTGTTTAACTTAAGATCGCGTTATTTCTAAGCTGTGGGTATATTTTTTTTTATCTTGGTAAGAGTGTGTAATATTATTCGTTTATTATTTTCTCTCAATTTACTATTCATTGGAGTGACTATTTTTATTGGGTTTAATTTCTTTGTTAGAGTGTCACTAATACCAATGAGATTTTGGGGTTTGACATGTCATTCTTAAAAATGGCTTGGTTACTATAGCTGTGACAAAGTCTACTGAACTAATTCATGTGGATGGATGATGTTAGAGGTGGGCAAATAACCCGACCCGATTCGATCCGAAAAATATCAGGTTTGGATTGGATCGAGTTATTAACCCAACCCAATCGGATTCATGTTAGCCAACCCGATCGGATTGTGATTGGATTCATTTTAGCCAACCCAATCGGATTGTGATCGGATTCATTTTAGCCAACCCGATCGGATTGTGATCGGATAAGGTTTCACCCGCCCGAAATCCGATCAGATTTGGCTTAATACATAATAAAATAACAAAAGAACGCACGCTGACACACAAAATCACCCACCCCCTACACCTCACAGGCCCCCACACACAAGCCACACACACACCACTCACACACACATACACAGGACACACACACGAAGCCTTCACTCACTACTCACATTTGACAACCTCACGCTCTTGCTCTCTTTTTCGTTTCTTCTCTATCTTCACTCTTCAATCTTCACACCCTCTCTCTCTTCTTCGTCTGTACTCTTTATGTAACACTCCACTATATTATTACTTAAAAAAAAATAAAAAACATAGTTACTTTTAATATAAATAACAAATTTTAAAAAGTTTAGTACAATCCAACAAAACTTTCTTACAGAAAGGTAAAAGACATTTAGAGATTTCTTAGTTTATTTTAAAACTTAATTATTACATAAAGCCAAGATACTTATTATTTATTAACACAAATATGAGCCCATAACAAAATCCCAAGGTCGGTTATGCCCATATGCACTTCGTCTTGGTCAGGACTTGGCGCCAGCTTGCCCTACTCATCGTTACCTGTAATGTAAGGACTTAGTGAGCTAATGCCCAGTAAGATAACACTTTGATGCATGTATAAATTATGATGCAAATGGATGACCATATTAAGCTCTAATACTAAACTTAGAAAATACAAAACAACTTTGTTTGGGCCCTAGGTATGTTGCACTACAAGGCTGGCACTTTTACTCTTTAAACATTATGCCCTTGGTCCTCATTAGTTGATCTTTTGGGTGTTACGTATCGCCATCCCCAATAGATTTCTTTCAACTTAGCTTTGAGGGCTTGCCCTTCTTAGAACTTTGCCACCTGGTAGTACAACCACCTATTTTTCATAAATTCATTTTCTAAAACGTCTTCTTCATAATGTTATACATGATATGCATGCATCCAATGCAACTTATAACATTTGAAATTCCTCAATGCATAACAAAATCAACACACAACATTATTTTAAAAAAAAGAGTCTTTAGTACAAGCGGCAAAGCCAAGCATAGCATAATTAGTATAAGTATCACATATTATGCGGCATAGCCAACCATCACATCACATATTAGGAGGCAGAGCCGACTATAGCATCATATATTAGGCCGGAGAGCCGACCATAGCATCACATATTAGGTGGCAGGGCCGACCATATAAAAGTTTATAATATAACTAATCACACTATAACAACCATCATAATATAAAAGGATTGTTAAAACTGAAACTTAAGTATAAAAGTAATTTTGTCCTTATATTGCAGTTGAAGTGTTACTTGTCTCTTGATCTTGATTTCTCTAAACTTTTCTAAGCTAAGGATTCCTCTACTCTTATTATTATGACTTAGAATAAAGGGAATGAAATTTCTAGGTTGCATTATAAATGAAAAGTGGTGGGGGGTATTTATAGGATTTCTTAAGGCTAATGGATGGCTAGGATTTTGCCACCATAACTCTTGATTAATGGTTGAGATTAACCTTCATAAATAACTTACTAAATTCTAGAATTCTTTAACTTTCTCTACACTTCTTCTTAAATCATCGCTTATGTCATTGCTTACGTCATCATTTCTTATGTCATTATTTATGTCATCATTCCTTAAAATTAAATATTATAAAATCAAGGGGCTTCTTAGCTTAAAAATAAATTCTACTATATTTAAGAAAATTGTACCTCACACTTTAGTCTTCATAGATTGGGTTTCAGTGGAACAAGCATCGATTATTTGCAGACGCAGCCACCAGATCTGTTGCAACTACATTTGCTGCTACTGTCCTTCCCCAAGTTCCCTAACCCCAATGCAGCAACCCAAATTCTCCAACCCGACAACCCGAGTTTTGTGTTTTGAAATTTTGATGGTATTTCTTCATATTGTGATTATTATCATATATAAAATTGTAAAATTTTAATGTTCAGCAGCCAATGATAAAGAAAGCTAAGGCTAAACAAAGCTATAATTTGATAAAAAATTTTTAGTTGTTTGGGAATACTTCTTCTGTTCTTCATATAATCTCATGTGTGTGTGTGTGTGTTTATGTTTATATATTTTTAATTTTTTTTCCAAAAATGGGCATAAATTTTCATTTTACAATCTGAACCCGATCCGAACGAAATTTAACCCGATATTTTGACCTGATCCGATCCGATCCGAATATATTCGGATCGGATCGGGTTACAGGTTCGGGTTGAGTTCGGATGAATTTTTGGTCAATTCGACCAATTCAAAACCCGATCGGGTTGATTCGAACTCGATCGTAACCTGATTTTGCCCACCCTTAGTTGATGTGCGGGTGATATTTATTTAGGCGGAGATAATGTTTATACTTTTATTTGATTGATATCATTAGTCTAATTGAATAAACACAATTGTTTAAAAAAGAAAACTTTTGAGTTTGAATTTTGATTTTGCTTAATTTGCTAAGGACTAGCAATAAGCTAGTTGGGGGGTGTGTTAAGTACTAGAAACTGTATATTTATAAAGAAGAAAATCGTTATTTTACACTTCAAGTTTCACTAACATCCCTACTTTTATATATTTAAGTCTCTTGTGATTTAATTATGTGTTTTATTTTAATTAATTATTTTATGTATTTTAGGGGCATCATGGTCATTTCACAATGAACGAGAAATTATATAGCAAAACGGAAAGTAATTCTGATCTCAGGACAATCAAAAACCTTAGGAGAAGCATAAAATGATAAACGACACTGTTCACATGTACGATAGTGTTCATGGTACTGCTCACGACACTGTTCACATATACGAACCGATGACGTGGCATTGACCGATGATGTGTCATGATCCTATTGGACTAAAATATTGAGGTAGAGTTGACCGGTGATGTGGTAGTATGTTAATGGATCGGGAAAATGCGCGTACGGTACATGCATATACACAGAATGACAGCCCTGATGATGTATTCTATCCAATTAGAACTTGCCACGTGTCGCAATCCTGAGTGTCCAAATTATTTTTAATCTGATGGCCATGATTTACTCATTGTATCTATAAATAGGGGGCTCCCCCCTAATTTGAATCTTTGATTTTTTAGCTTCATTTTCTGTAATTCTTTCTCAATCTTGTATTTTCTACGTATTTTAATAAATTCTCATTTTACCCCTAGTACAATTATGAGTAGCTAATTTTCTTTCAAGCCTAGGTTAAAGGTGAAGTCTCAACATGTCCTATGGGCTTAATTTTGTAAATTTATTTTCTCTTCCCCTTTGATTTTTGTGGATGCTTTGACTTTTCGTCGACAGATAGTAATAATCTTGTCTAGTGCAAGGTTATTACTCTTTGACACGCTAAGCCCTTCGCACTATATTGATTAGAATGAGGTTCATGAGGAGTAGAAATCCCATCATGATTTAATTAGCATTAATAAAGAATATTAAGCTCATGGTGTATGTTGATACAGATCCAGATACCCAAGCGTTTCATTTTAATAGATTTTACTTTAATTTATTCCCGCCATTCTAATTTAAATTTTAGGAAAAGTCTAAAATACTTTCACTACAAATCCAACCACCCATTTAGAAAATTAAATCTACATGCAATTAAAATTATCCTCCTCGTGGGATCGACACTCGTCACCATTGATCTATTCTACAATAGATTTGTGCACTTGCGAGTTCAATAAAGTTTGCACAACACTAATCCCCAAATCAGGCTATCTGAAAGGAATAAACATATGCATAAAACCATAGATACTAACAACTGCATTTGCTATTAAAAAATGAAAATTAAAAAACCTAATGATAATTTATAAAGCATGCATGACATTGAATTTAATTGTATACCTCACTTAAATGCCGACATGGCACTGCACTTAGCTTCAAATGATGACACTGCAAAGAAGGTAGCTCTTCATGGCCTGTAGCCATGACAATCGTAGCAGAAAAGGTGTTGCTCCAAAGGCCATTAGCCTCAGTAGAAAAGTGTATAGCCTTGTGATGAACATTTGATGGTACAATTTCTTATAGTGACAAACTTGTTGATTTGGAAAATGAGGGTTATATAAACTAAAGAAAATTTTTTTAAGGTTTATTTGAACCAAAACAATTAGTTAATGGAAAACACAGGAGTATATAGAGTTAAAAAGGCAAGTGAACACGTATGTTGCGAACTTTGTTAGTTGAGATGCTCAACTATCACCACCACCATTCACTACAAGTTTTCAATTTTTTTTTGGCTAAATGTATAGACTTTCGATTGCCCAATATGTGCAAGCCTTTTTTTTTTTGGTCGGCTCTATCAACCATTTGATACAGGAGGGAAAAAATTAATAAATCTAATAGAAGGATAAAATCAAATCCTATAAATAGTAAAGAACATTGACGATTTATTAAGAGTTGCTTAATGAATCTTACTAATCGATCATGAGGGCTGACCTATCATTATCTCAATCTCCTCATTCATACAAGCCAACTTAACCAAGTGTACGTAATTGATTTTTTTTTCTACAATAATTTCCTTGCAATTTAATGAGAAAGTCTTATGCACGAACCACCTGATGAAACCAAATAAAGGGCAATGTAGACTTGTAGAGGGTCTTTATCTTAAAAAATAACTTGACAATTGATATAAAGAGTAAAAATCTAATAAAAAACTAAAATAAATAATAACACTAAAAATGATAATATTAATTAAATGTATACTGAAATTGCTTTCGTAATGCAACATGATATTAAAATAAACAGTTAATGCAAACAAACGCAGTATGTTTTATTTTCCTTATTTATGGAATCTTTGAATTCCATTAAAGTTGTTGTGGCAACTTTCTCAATATTCATTAATATAAATAGAGGCTAATCACTTTCTGATTTTTACACATCTCCTTTAATTCTAATTAAGTTGCTTAAAATTCACTTAATAAATAGAAAATGTCGAAGAGTCTTAGTTTCATCGTCTTGGCTTTGCTTGTAGTGGCAAACACTAAAAGTACACTTATTACAGCCAGTCGTTTTAGCCAAGGATATCACGCAGATGCTTTGTTTTCTAATAATCTTGCAGCATCACCTGAAAGTGTTGATTGCTAAAGGCTTACAAGGGAAGAGTGTTTGATCGAAAAGTTAAAGAACGCTCTCGTAGACTATAAATACTACTGTCCCCCGGGGGGATGCAAATGATTTTGATAATCAGTTATTTCTTTTGTCTTTTATGAGTGCTTTTGCAATAATGATCAATTGTAGTGAAATTGAAAATGTGTTCTAATAAAAGAATAAATTAATTCATTATGAGTACGTAACGTTGGTCATGTGTTTTCGGTGTCTGAATTGGCTTTGTTTTTTGTATACATGTCGCTGAATCAGTCTACGAGAGGGCAATCTATTGAAATCATTATTTATGTGTTAGTACCATTTGTAATATTTGAATTTTAAGTCCATTTTCTTTTAGTGTGAGGACAACTGCATCCTAAACAAAAAAAAGAAAAAAAACTTTGAACATTTATATTTTATTGGAATCTTATATTACAAAACAGTTTGAATTAATTTGAAGGGTGAACTTCAATTTACGTCCCGTGAATCTTCAATTTACCCCTAAAAAATGTGAAAATATCAACAATAATAGGTGAAATCCACCTTGTAACTTCAAAAAAAAAATCTCTGCATTTTTCTCAAACATACACTTTGTTTTCTTTATTTCCCTTCCTTGTTAGCCATGTCCCTAACATATGTTACGTCCTAATAAAAGTCCTTCTTGATTTTAGGGAACTATAGTCTGAAGTAGAAGCTAGTTATATGGGTTAAAAAGATGTAATGGTGCATAATAAAAAAAATAAATAAATTAGGTTGACTAGAATTTTATTTGTCTTGAGATCGTATTATTTCTAAGTTGAGGGCATATTTCTTTCATCTTGGTGAGAGCGTGTAATATCACTTCTTTATTATTTTCTCTCTCAATTACCATTCATTGGAGTTACTATTTTTATTGGGTTTAATTTCTTTGTGAGAGTGTCACTATTTCCAGTGAGATTTTGAGGTTTAACATGTCATTCTTGAAAGTAGTTGTGACAAAGTCTACTGGGCTGATTCATATGGATGGTTGATATGGGTGTGTTGTTTCTTTAGATTGAAGATAATGCTTATATTTTTATTTGGTTAATATCATTTTTCTAATTGAATAAACACGATTGTTTAAAAAAAACCATTTTGGATTTGAATTTTATTTTCGCTTTATTTGCTAGGGACTAGCAATAAGCTGGTTGGGGGGTGTGTTAAGTGTTAGAAAATGTATATTTATAAATGAGAAAATTGTCATTTTACATTTCAAGTCTTACTAACACCCTTACTTTTATGTATTTAACTTTCTTGTGATTTAATTACATGTGTTTTATTTTAATTAAGTATTTTATGTATTTTAGGGACATCATGGTCATTTCATAATGAACGAGAAATCAGACGGTAAAACAGACATCACTTTTGAATCAGGAGTGTCGAAAAGCTTAAGAGGAGAATAAAAGGAAAAATGTCATTGTTCACATGTACAGTACTATTCACATGTACGGTATCGTCTACGTTACTGTTCACGACATTGTTCACATAGACGGAACGATGATGTGGCATTGACCAATGATGTGGTATTGACTGATGAGGTGTCACAATCCTGTTGGACTAAAATTTTTGCGTATTGTTGACTGATGACGTGGCGCAATCCTGAGCGTCCAAACTGTTTTTAATCCGATGGCCATGATTTACTCAATTTATCTATAAAAAGGGGACCTCTCCCCCCTAATTTGGCATCTCTGAATCCATTTTTTAACTCCATTTTATGTAATTCCTTCTCTATCTTGTATTTTCCATATATTTTAATAAATTTCTATTTTGCCCCTAGTTCAATTATGAGTAGCTAATTTTCTTTTAAGTTTGGGTTGAAGGTGAAGTCTCAACATATGTCATGGGCTTTATTTGGTAAATTTATTTTCTTTTCCCCTCTAATTTTTGTGGATGATTTGACTTCTCGTAGGTGAATAATAATAATCTTGTCTAGATATCGCCCTGGTTTCACCGGCTCCCTAGTACAAGATTATTATTATTTGGCACGATAAACCTTTAGCACCATATTGATTAGAGTGTGGTTCATGAGGTGTGGATTCCCCCTCATGATTTAATTGGCACTAATAAGGAATATTTAGCCCATGGTGCATGTTGATACGGATCCAGATACCCAAGTGTTTCATTTCAATAGATTTCTCTTCAATTTATTCTCGTCAATTCAATTCCAATTTTAAGATAATCTAAGTCACTTTCACCACAAATCCAAACATCCATTTAGAAAAATTAATTCTACACACAATTAGAATCAACATCCTTGTGGGATCGATACTCGTCACAATTAATCTATTTTACAATAGATTCGTGCACTTACGAGTTCAATAAAATTTGCACAAGTTTTTGGCGCCGTTGCTGATGAGGTAAGTTATTTTAATTCGTAAAATTAATTTTTTGTGAATAATTTTTTAATTGTTTTCTTTTAATTTTTTAAAAAAAAGAAAAAAAAAGTTAATCTACATTTAGAGGTAAGAATTTCTTTTCTTTTTCTCTTTAAAATTATGTAATTTAATTTTCAACTTAATTTTCTTTGTAATTTTTTTGTTTAGCTTATTAATTTATTTTTAGTTAATTTATTTCACACATTTTTTAAGTGTGTTTGTTTTTATAAAAAGAATGTAACAACGTAATAAGGTTAGTACTGTAATTTCTCATTCTTCTGTAACTTTATTTGTTTTTGTTCCCATTTATTTTGTGTTCTTTGCATGCATGGTCGAATGTCACTATTACCTAATCTTGAGCCTATAGACCTTGAATTATAAAAAACATTGCGCACACACAAACACGTTAAAAATAAAATGGATTTGTAACAACAAGCACCACCTCAGGAGAGCCCATTTAAGGACTACTTCAGTCCTTTAGCTAATTTGAGCACATCATGTATAAGATACCCAAATGTAACTGCTAGGAGTTTTGAACTAAAACCTAGTGTGCTAAATTGTCTCCCAACATTCTATGACCTAGAAAATGAGGACCCATATAATCATTTGAATGATTTTCTTGCTGTTTGTCAAACTTTTAAATATGAGAATTTTTCAGACGATGATGTTAAACTTAGATTATTTCCATTTTCTTTAAATGATAGAGCTCGTTCATGGCTGAATACATTACCTGCTAATAGCATTACATCATGAGAACAAATGGTAACTAAATTTTTGAATAAATATTTTCCAGTGCATAAAACCAATGTTATTCGAAGGGAAATTTTAGAGTTTACCCAGAGAGAAGATGAATAGTTTTTCGAAACATGGGAGCGATTCAATGGGCTACTTTTGAAGTGTCCACATCATGGGTACGAGAAATTGCACTAATGCTAATACTTTTTGGAGGGATTATTGCCGAATGTGCAAGAATGGCTAATGACAACAAGTGGAGGAGAGCTAATGTCAAAAAGTGCATCAGAAATTTAGGAATTCTTCTAGCTACAAGCAAATAATTCCCACTAACAGAGTCGATCACTCAGGAATACTAGAAGAATTAAGGGAGTGAATGAGGTTCACATTGGCAAGTCAAGTTCAGAAATTAAAGAAGTCAAAGCGATAATTGAAGGTCTCTCTCGACAAATAGCATCGTTATCGACTGCTAAATCAACGGAGCCACATGACCATGACTCATACTCCGATCAAGCCAATGCCATAGGTGTAATGAGAAAACCATCAAATTACAAGCCATACTCCAACACATATAACCCTAGATGGAGAGACCACCCCCATTTTTCATGGTCTCAAGGATTCCAACAAATGGACCAGCAGCTCCAGCTCCACCAATGCAACCAATTCCTCAAATTCCTCAAGCCTCTCAGCCACCATTTAGACCATACAATCAGAATCAGAACTACTCTCAACGCAGAGCATGGGAGGATGCATTCCAGAATTTTAAGAATATTACTCACTCTACGATTGAGCAACAGAACCGCACCATTGATGGACTATGAAATGAGATGAGAGCAAGTTTCAACTCACAAGCCCAATCAGTTTGAAGCCTCAAAAAGATGGTGGGACAACTTGCTTCTTTAGTTTAGACCTTGGCAATGACTGTTGAGAAAGGCAAGTTTCCAAGTCAACCAGTGTCTAATCCTAAAGGAATACATGAAGCAACTACCAGTTCACCACAACAGCATGGAGAGGTCAAAACAGTCATGACCTTGCGAAAAAAAAAGAAGTCGACAACAAAGTGGAGATGCCGATGAAAAAAGAAAATCAAATTGTACCTGTGAACGTTGAGGACTCACCATCGGAAGAGAAAGAAGAAACCAACCCACGAGAATATGTTCCCAAAACTCTATTTCCTCATAGGTTAGTTAAAGAAAAGAAGGGAAAATCCACAGGTGAGATTCTTGAAATCTTCAAACAGGTAAGTGTTAACATCCCTTTACTTGATGCTATAAAACAAGTTCCATCTTATGCCAAATTTCTTAAAGACCTTTGTACTAAAAAGGGAAACATTCACGTTCAAAATAAGGCATTTTTAACAGAAAAAGTTAATTTTATACTCCAACACAAAATTCTTCTAAAATGCAAAGACCCAGACTCCCCCACTATCTCATGTAGTATAGGGAACCACACAATTGAGAATGCTTTGTTGGATTTAAGAGCTAGTGTAAATCTATTGCTTTATTCAGTATTTGTGAAACTTGGACTTGGAGAATTACACCCAACTTCAATGGTGTTACAACTTGCAGATCGGTCCACGAAAATATCTCGTGGTATTGTGGAGGACGTGCTTATCCAGGTAGACAAGTTTTATTTTCATGTTGATTTCATTGTAATTAATACTCAACCAATACAGGATGCAAGGAACCACATCCCTATTATTCTAGGTGTTGAGTGTTAGAAAATGTATATTTATAAAGGAGAAAATCATCATTTTACACTTCAAGTTTTACTAACACCCTTACGTTTATGTATTTAAACTCTTGTCATTTAATTATGTGTGTTGTATTATAATTAAATATTTTATGTATTTTAGGAGCATCATAGTCATTTCACAATGAACGAGAGATTAGATGGCAAAACGGACATCACTTTTGAACTCAGGACGCTCGAAAACCTTAAGAGGAGCATAAAAGGAAAAATGACATTATTCACATGGACGATACTATTCACATGTATGGTACTATTCACATGTATAGTACTGTCTACGTTACTGTTCACGACACTGTTCACATAGACGGATCGATGATGTGGCATTGATTGATGAGGTGTCACTATCCTATTGGACTAAAATTCTTATGCACTGTTGATCGATCACGTGGCAGCATATCAGTGGACCAAAAATCTCGCGTACGGTACATGCATTACACAGGATTATTTTCAACCAAACCACGTTACTGTTCAACCCGGGTCAAACCGTGTTACTGTTCAAACCATGGTCAAACCGCGTACTGTTGACTGATGACGTGGCACAATCCTAAGCGCCCGAATGTTTTTTATCCGATGGCTGTGATTTACTCAATGTATCTATAAAAAGGGGGCTCTCCCCCCTAATTTGATATCTCTGAATCCATTTTTGGACTCTATTTTATGTAATTCACTCTTCATCTTGTATTTTCTACGTATTTTAATAAATTTTCTTTTTGCCCCTAGTTAATTATGAGTAGCTAATTTTCTTTCAAGCTTGGATTAAAGGTGAAGTCTCAACATGTGTCATAGACTTTATTTGGTAAATTTATTTTCTCTTCCCCTCTAGTTTTTGTGGATGTTTTGACCTCTCGTCAAAAAATAATAATAATCTTGTCTAGCTACTGCCTTGGTTTCACCGGCTCTCTAGTACAAGGTTATTATTATTTGGCACGATAAGCCCTTAACACCATATTGATTAAAGTGTGGTTCATGAGGTGTGGATTCCCCCCTCATGATTTAATTGGTATTAATAAGGAATATTTAACACATTGTGCATGTTGATACGTATCTAGATACTCAAGTACGTCAATTTAATAGATTTTCACTTCAATTTATTCTTGCTATCTTAATTCGAATTTGAGGATAATCCAAATCATTTTCACCACAAATCCAACCACCCATTTAGAAAATTAATTCTACACACAATTAAAATTCACCTCTTCGTGGATCGACACTCGTCACTATTGATCTATTCTATAATAGATTCGTGCACTTGCGAGTTCAATAAAATTTGTACAACAAGTTTTTGGCGCCGTTGCCGGGAAGGTAAGTTATTTTAATTCGTATAATTAATTTTTGTATAATTTCTTTTATTTTTTCTTAAAAAAAGTGAATCTACATTTAGAGGTAATAATTTCTTTTTTTTTCTCTATTCTTTACAATTCTGTAATTTAATTTTTAATTTATTTTTCTTTGTAAATTTTTTTTTATCTTATTAATTTATTTTTAGTTAATTTATTTCACGTATTTGTTTTTGTGTATTTTTATAGAAAGGTTTTAACAGTGTGATAAGGTTAGTAACGTAATTTCTTCTTCTTCTTTATTTTTATTTGTTTTGTTCCCATTTATTTGTTTTGTTCTTTGCATGCATGGTCGTAGGTCATTAGTACCTAATCTTGAACTTATAGACCTTGTACTAGAAAAAACACTGCGCACACACAAACACATTAAAAATAAAATTGAAATGGATTTGCAACAACAAGCACCACATGAGAGGCCATTTAAGGACTACTCCAGTCCCTTAGCTAATTTGAATACATCATGTATAAGATACCCAAATGTAACTGCTAGGAGTTTTGAACTAAAACCTAGTGTGCTAAATTGTCTCCCAACATTCTATGACCAAGAAAATGAAGACCCATATAATCATTTGAATGATTTTCATACTGTTTGTCAAATATTTAGATATGACAATTTTTTAGATGATGATGTTAAACTTAGACTATTCCCATTTTCTTTAAAAGATAGAGCTCGTTCATGGCTCAATACATTACCTGCTAATAGCATCACATCATGGGAACAAATGGTAACAAACTTTTTGAATAAATATTTCCCAGTGCATAAAATCAATGCTATTCGCAGGGAGATTTCAGAGTTTACCCAGAGAGAAGACGAGCAGTTTTTCAAAACATGGGAGCGATTCAATGGGCTACTCTTGAAGTGTCCACATCATGGGTACAAGAAATGGCACCAATGCCAATACTTTTTGAAGGGATTATTGCCGAATGTGAAAGAATGGCTAATGGCAACAAGTGGGGGAGAGCTAATGTCAAAAAGTGCATTAAAGATTTGGGAATTCTTTCAGCGACAAGCGGATAATTCTCAACAACGGAGTCGGTCACTCAGAAATACTAAAAGAATTAAAGGAGTGAATGAGGTTCACATTGGCGAGTCAACTTCGGGAATCAAAGAAGTCAAGGAGATGGTTGAAGGTCTTGCTCGACAAATAATATTGTTATCGACTGCTAAATCAACAGAACCATATGACCATGGCTCATACTCATATCAAGCCAATGCCATAGGTGTAAGGAGAAAACCATCAAATTACAACCCATACTCCAAAAAAATATAACCCTGGATGGAGAGACCACCCCAATTTTTCATGGTCTCAAGGATTCCAACAAAATGGACCAGCAACTCCAGCTCCACCAATGCAACAAATTCCTCAAGTTCCTCAAACCTCTCAGCCACCATTTAGACCATACAATCAAAACCAGAACTACTCTCAACCCAGACCATGGGAGGATGCATTCCCGAATTTCAAGAATGTTACTCACTCTACGATAGAGCAACAGAACCGCACCATTGATGGACTACGTAATGAGTTGAGAGCAAGCTTCAACTCACAAGCCCAATTAGTTTCAAGCCTCGAGAAGATGGTGGGACAGCTTACTTCTTCAGTCCAGACCTTGACAATGACTGTTGAGAAAGGCAAGTTTCCAAGTCAACCAGTGCCTAATCCTAAAGGAGTACATGAAGCAAGTACCAGTTCATCACAACAGCATGGAGAGGTCAAAGCAGTCATGACCTTACGAAAAGGAAAAGAAGTCGACAATAAAGTGGAGATGCCGGTGACAAAAGAAAATCAAATTGTACCTGTGAATGTTGAGGACTCACCATCGGAGGAGAAAGAAGAAACCAACCCACGAGAATACATTCCAAAAGCTCCATTTCCTTAGAGGTTAGCTAAAGGAAAGAAGGGAAAATCCACAGGTGAGATTCTTGAAATCTTCAAACAGGTAAGTGTTAACATCCCTTTACTTGATGCTATAAAACAAATTCCATCTTATGCTAAGTTTCTTAAAGACCTTTATACTAAAAAGGGAAACATTCACGTTCAAAATAAGGCATTTTTAACATAAAACATTAGTTCTATTCTTCAATATAAAATTCTTCTAAAATGCAAACACCTAGGCTCCCTCACTATCTCATGTAGTATCGGGAACCACACAATTGAGAATACTTTGTTGGATTTAAAAGCTAGTGTAAATCTGTTGCCTTATTCAGTATTTGTGAAACTTGAACTTAGAGAATTACACCCAACTTCAATGGTGTTACAACTTGCAGATCGGTCCATGAAAATACCTCGTGGTATTGTGGAGGACGTGCTTATCCAGGTAGACAAGTTTTATTTTCCTGTTGATTTCATTGTAATTGACACTCAACCAATACATGATTCAAGGAAGCACATCCCCATTATTCTAGGCCGACCTTTCTTGGCAACTGCAGATGCTCGCATTCAATGCAGGACTAGAAATATGCAGTTATCCTTCGGCAACATGACTGTGGAGCTAAACATTTTCAACATTACCAAACAACCTCATAATACAGATGATGGAATTGTTGATGTGGATTTAATAGAAACATTAGTTCATAATACTTTTGTTTCAAACCTTAGTGATGATCCTTTACAAACATGTTTAACTTACTTTGGTTTGGATTTTGATATTGACAGATCGGTCGATGAGGTCAACGCCCTACTTGACTCAGCATCATCCATGGACACTAATAAATGGAAGTCAAGAGTTGAACAACTAGCACCATCAGAAAAGAAACTCATCTCATCATCAGAATCACCACCAAAACTCGAGTTCAAACTATTGCCCAACACTTTAGAATATGCATTTTTGGGAGAAGAAAGTACTCTGCCGGTAATCATCTCATTGTCCCTAAATGACGAACAAAAAGGTAAGTTATTTGATGTTTTAAAAAAGCACAAAGGAGCATTAGGATGTACCATAGCAGACATAAAATGTATTGAAATGCAAGTAACGCAACCCAAGAAGAGGGTGAATTGGGATTTTAAAAAATTATGCAATACAATTCGCTCAACAAATCAATCTAACGCTTTAATGAAATAGAAAATAATAAATTCAAACAAGCGTAAAAATAAAAGAGTAAGGGAAGAGAAAAACAAACACACGGATTTTTACGTGGTTCGGCAATCCCCGCCTACGTCTACGCCTCCAAGCTAACCAAGTTCGAAGATTTCACTATCCAAACCTCCCAAGGCTTCAAGTTCTTACAAGGTGTCAATGAACCTTTACAATCAAGAGATTATCTCCCCAATTTCTTTACCCCAAGTGTTTCTCACACTTATACACTCACAATTTGATAAGAAATGAAAATTACAAGAAAAACTCTCTTTAAGAGTGGATATGCAAATAATAGCTCAACAATGATTCAATCAATGATGATTTATGTTTTTGAAGCTCAATATATGTTATATGATCTTATATTTGCTTGCATTAGTTCTTAGAATGAATTTTGAGTTGAGTTTTTATAGTTAAAACCCGAAAACTAGCCGTTATAGGCAAATTCTCGTGCCCAAGCGATTAGCCGCTTGATTTATCCAACTAGCCGCTAAGGAACAGTGATATTACCGTTATTTTTTAATTTTGCTACAGTAATACTGTTCACTAAAATTACACTTTGACCGAAAACTTTCTATAATTATACTAAGGCCCCAAACTTCATAATACTTTACAAATAGATGTAATTTCAGAATTTCCTAAGAATAGTTATCTTTCCCAAGCTTTCTGAAATTATGATATGGCCCCAAAGATGGTATTATTTTGGAACGAGGTACTTTTAAACAAAATACTCATATTTTTCAAAGTTCTCAAATCCTTTCACTTTAGTCCAAAATATTCATAAATTATAGTATAACCCAAAACATTTTAAATATTTGTAAAAACGTCCAACTCTGAAATTTAATACTTATTAAAATCAAAGATTTCAAAACTTAGCATTTAAGTCCAAATTACTCAAATCCACAAAATACTTTACTTTATAAAAATAAAACCTTTTAGTTTATGAAAAGTATTTAATTAAATTAATCTCGTGAGCTTCTCAAATGCTAAATCATGCATCAATTAAATCATACCGGCTTTACAAGAATTTATTGCACTAATTTGTTTGTTGAGCTCTAAACTATATTCTTGATGTCGCCGTTGTCCGTTGAGTGTCTTCAATCTTGATTTCACTTAATTCACTTGCATAAATATTATCCTTAAAAAAATAGTAAAAATGTGATATATAGTATTTATTATTTTTACTTAAGACACATGTTTGTTATCATTAAAATTATATTGTGTGTAACCCTTTAGGCTAACAATTTTCTCCTTTTTGATGATGACAAACATCATGACGTTAAACTCCCCCTTAATACATGGCATACATGACTTCAACTTATAAATCAAATTTAAGAACAAACTCCCCCTAAATATATGATATATAACAATTTGTAAGCTCCCCCTTAATATTTCATAACCGTGCACAAATACTTTAAGATCAAAATACATATTCTATGTCTCCGTATTCAAAATACATGATCTCTCCCCCTTCATCATCAAAATTACTAGAAATTCATGCTAAAACTGATAATATGTTAATGGTTAATCGAGAAACATGAATATATGGCCAATTAAAAAATTTTAACCAAAATGATATTATCCAAAAACTTATCATATTTATTTCCCCCTTTATAAAAAAGATAAAAGATAGATATATGCAATTTGAAACAAGATCATCAAAAATAATTCAATGAACATATTACCCATTTTGTGCGAGCAAAAATTTCGGCAGAGTCTCCCCTTTAAACATGAACAAATCCTCAAATACACAACATGATTAAAAACACTTCCATATAAGCTTAAACAAGTATAACAAACCAATAACTCCACCAAGTCATCAAGCAACACATAGGAATTAAGCCTATAATTAACCAAAGAGTTATAATATGCCAAGAATTCGAAAACATCATCCAAATATAACATATTCGCAGATCAAATAACAAGCATCCTTAATCCACAAATTAAAAACAACATATCCAAATATCAAACAACAAGATCTCATCCGCAAATGAAAAACAACAATGCATGGAGAGATGTAGTGCAGAGTGACAAATGAAAAAAAAATAAAAATAAAGTGCTAAGGAGATGGTGGATGTGATGAAGAGGGTGGTGGTGGAAATCCAAGAGCTGCAAAAAGTTGCTGCTGGCCATCAAGAAGCTGCTGCTGTTGAGCAAAGAGACGCTCTCGCTCAGAAATGGACTGAAGTTGAAAAGCTTCAAGCATAGATTGAAGTTTGTCTTGCCGCTTAGAAAGTGAATCCACTTTAGTTAACAGTTGCTGCAACGGATCCTCAGAGTCAGCTGAAGTAGAGTGTGAAGGGCCCTCGGAAAGTAGAGGACGTGAGAGATATAAAGCACTAAGATCAGGAAGCAAGTGTGGGGGACGGACATCGTTAAAGAAACGATAATATGAAAAAGCAAGTTCCGTAACCTTTTTGTTTCTTTGATCTTTATGCCAGCTATCATCCCTCCAATAAAAACCCAGATTAGCGATTGAGTCATCGCCTAATTCCCTCGAATTCAAGGAGATTGACTTGGTTATAGGGACATGGAAATACTCTAGAATTCGGGTAATAATACTAGCATATGGAAGGGATCTTTTGGCTAAGCTGGGAGTACTAAGCATATGATGAAGGATAATATACCCAATATTTAGCACCCTCTCCTCTAGAATGCAGTCCAAAATGGCTACATCTAAACGACTAACTTCATCCGCATGACCAAATCTAGTAGTAATAACGTGATAAAGAACATAATGAAGGATTTGAGTTTGAAGAGGTAAGGCTTGAGATTTCAAAGGTGAGTTACAGAACACAGTGGACAAATCACGCCGTTGAAAAATTTTTCGAACGACATTCTCAAGCGAAAACTAAGGTTCTTTGATTTTGGCTCTAGCACTATATAGTTCTAATCCCTTATTTGGAGTTCTAAGGATAAAATTTAGCAAAGCAACATCAAATTCAATATGAACTCCCCTAACATTAGTAACAATATTATTGGAGAGAGAGAAATGAAGAAAAACAAGTGAAGAAGAAAGAAAGAAACGAAAAAAAATGAAAAAACCTGTGACCAAGCGGCTAGCCGCCTGGTTGTTGTCCATCTGCACTCAAGTTGATTTCCGGCTAATTTTGATCAATTTCGTGATCATTTTATGATCCCGAAACATCTCAAGAGCCAATTTAATGCATGATTCACGATTTTAAATATCCAAAAAATGATTAATTCAAACTAATAATCCATCCAACAAACATATATTCATGAAGCACATAAGCATTCAAAAATTAATAAATCAAACACCTCATATATTTAACATGCTCAGACACTTCATAAACATTAACAATCATCAAGCAAACAATTTTAATAGATTCAATAACATAAATAGAGATGTTAATGAGAAAATTTCATCATCCTAAGTTCATGCCAAATTTTTGAAAATTGTTCTTCGCAAAGGGGTTTTGTAAAGATATCAGCTAGTTGTTTTTCCGTAAAGATAAATTCTAATGCAATATCACCCTTTTGTACATGATCTCTTAAGAAATGATGCCTAATCTCTGTATGCTTGGTTCTAGAATGCTGAATGAGATTCTTTGAAAGATTTATGGCGCTAGTATTATCACACTTGATAGAAATTTGTTCAAGATTAATACCATAGTCTCTAAGTGTTTGTTTCATCCAAGGTGCTTGTGCACAACAACTACCTGTGGCAATATATGCTGCCTCAGTAGTTGAGAGTGCCACCGAATTTTGTTTCTTACTAAACCATGAAACAAGTGAATGACTAAGAAAATGGCAAGTTCCACTAGTACTTTTCCTATCGACATTGTAACCGACAAAATCGGCATCCGAATAACAAGTTAAATCTATATGAGTTCCTCTAGGATACCAAAGGCCAATATCTATGGTTCCACTCAAATAACGAAAAATTCTTTTAACAGCAAGCAAATGAGATTCCTTGGGACATGATTGAAATCTTGCACACAAACATACACTAAACATGATATCGGGTCTACTTGCGGTTAAGTAAAGTAAAGAGCCGATCATACCTCGATAGTTTTTAATATTAACCTCTTTACCTTTTTCATCTTTATCAAGCTTGATTGTTGTGCTCATTGGAGTATTCTTGGTATTTGATTCATCAATGCCAAATCTCTTGAGCAAGTCTTTGACATACTTAGCTTGATTAATGAAGATCCCCTCATTGTTTTGTTTGATTTGAAGTCCAAAAAAATACTTCAATTCTCCCATCATGCTCATCGCAAATTCCTTACTAATACAAGAGGAAAACTCTTTGCACAAAGATTCATTAGTAGAACAAAAAATAATATCATCAACATAAATTTGAACAAGTATATTTTGATTTTTATTCTTATTAAAAGGGTTGTATCCGCTTTTCCCATCGAAAAACCGTTATCCAACAAGAAATTTTTGAGTCTATCATACCATGCTCTAGGTGCTTGTTTTATTCCATATAATGCTTTTGATAACTTATAAACATGATTTGGAAATTTTTCATTTTCAAAACCAGGACGTTGTTTTACATAAACTTCCTCTTGCATTGTCATAATCCAAGACTCATCATTTTCCGCATCCGTAAAAGATTTTGGTTCAATTTGATAAATAAATACAGCATGCTCACATGTGTTTATAAGTGATGATCTAGTTGTAATACCTCTTGAAGGATCACCTAAAATTAAATCCTTAGGATGAGAGGAAACATACCTCCACTCCTTGGGGATTGTTTGAGAAATACCTTCTTGCTGTTTCAGCTCCATATTTGTTTGTTCTTCTTGTCTATCTTCTTGATTTTTTTGTGATGTATTCTCTTGATTCTCTTTTGATGATTCTTCTTCTTGTAACTCTCCATCTGCATCATCATTAACAACTCATTTCTCCGTAGAGGAGGGGTTAGATTCATCAAACGTAACATGCATGGATTCTTCCATAACTAAAGTTCTTTTGTTCTAAACTCTATAAGCTTTACTTGAGTTTGAATAACTGAGAAAGATGCCAACATCAGATTTTGGATCAAATTTACCAAGATTATCTTTTGTGTTTAAAATAAAACATTTGCATCCAAAAACTTTGAAATAACCAATGTTGGGTTTTCTATCTTTCCAAAGCTCATAGGGAGTTTTATGAAGATGAGGTCTAATCAACACCCGATTTAAAACATAACAAGCGGTGTTGATGGCCTCGGCCTAAAAATATTTTGGTAATGCATTTTCATTTAACATGGTTCGAACCATTTCTTGAATAGATATATTCTTTCTCTCAACAACTCCATTTTGTTGTGGAGTCCTATGTGATGAAAATTGATGCTCAATGCCAAAATCATTACAAAAATTTTCAAATGCATGATTTTCAAACTCTCCACAAAGATCACTTCTAATACAAGTAATAGAATAACCCTTTTCATTTTGAACCTTTTTACAGAAACTTCTAAATGCATCAACTGTATCATCCTTATTAGCTAAGAATAATAGCTATGTGTATCTAGAATAATCATCTACAATTACAAATGCATAAAATTTTCCACTTAAACTAGCATATCTAGAAGGTCCAAACAAATCTATGTGAAATAATTGAAGAGGTTTTGAAGTACAAATATGATTCTTGTTTTTTTAAAGAGGTTTTGATTTGTTTTCCAAATTGACAAGCTTCACAAATTCTATCCTTTTGAAAATCAATTTTTGGAAGGCCTTTAACTAAATCATTTTTCGAAATTTTTGAAATTAAATTCATGCTTGCATGTCCTAGTCTTCTATGTCATAACCATCCATCATCATGCAATACTGAAAAACATTTATCATGAGTAGATGCACACTCTATATCAATCATGTAAACATTGCCACATCTATTTCGTATAAACAAAATTTTCTCATCACATGCATTCTCAATAATACATCTTGATTTATCAAAAGCAACTTTATAACCTTTGTCACATAGTTGACTAATGCTAACCAAATTGTGTTTCAAATTTTCAACCAAACACACATTTTCAATTAGAGTTGAAGAAACTTTACCAACATTACCAATTCCGAGAATTTTTCCTTTTGAGTTATCTCCAAAGGATACATCTCCACCATTTTCGATTTTGGTGAAACTTGAGAACCATGCATAGTTTCTGGTCATATGCCTAGAACATCCGCTATCCAAGTACCATTTATTTTTCATTTTCTTCAAGCCCTGCAAAGAAAATCTTATGTCTTAGGTACCCAAACCTTTTTGGGTCCTTAAGTGTTAGCAACGGTTCCTTTTGAAATCCAAATACATTTGACACCATAATATGTATTACTTTTCATGGGACATCTATATTTCATGTGACCATTTTGATTACAATAATGACAAACAATCTTATGATCACTTGTGGAGGTAGCTTTAACAAAATAATTCTTATAATATTTTTGCTTTAAGTTAGACTTATACCCTCCTTTATCAAAAACACATTTTTGAGAGTTAAGCATATTATCCAACATCTTTTGCCCATTTGTAAATTTTAGAACAACATTACTAAGTTCAATATTCTTTTTCTTGAGCATTTCATTTTTCTTTTTCAAATCATCATTTTTGCAAGGCATGCATTCTTTTTACCAATTTCATCAACTCACCATGCATTTCTTTGAAAGCATCATACAATTCATCATAGGTTGCATCACTTACCTCATTGAGATCATCATCATCTCCTAGTGCCATAAATGCTAAGTTTGATACTTAATGCGATTCTTCTTCATCGCTTGAATCTTTATCGCTATCATCCCAAGTAGCAACCATAGCTTTCTTCTTGAGTTTATTGAGAAGTGGGCATTCCGATCTTATATGGCCGGGCTTTTTGCATTCATAGCATATGATTACCTCTTTCTTCTCCTTTTGGTTTTTTAAATTTCTAAATTTTCTTCGGTCACCAGTTTTCTTGAAAATTTTCTGAACCTCTTTGCTAGCATAGCCAATTCCTCATCATCCGGCTCACTTTCTCCATCACTCTCATATTTTGTAGCTTTGAGAGCAATGATTTTCTTCTTTTCCTCATTTCCTCTTTCGGCTGCCAAATCTTCCTCATAAAAAATAAGAGAACCAATTAAATCATCAATAGGTAAGATATTCAAATCTTTAGCTTCCTCAAGGACTGTCCTTTTTGGTCTCCATTCCTTAGGTAACGACCTAATGATTTTCTTAACTTTCTCGCTATTTGAAAAGGTCTTTCCTAGGGCTCCTAGAGTGTTTATTATGTCCGTAAATCTAGTATACATAGAATATACACTCTCATTTTATTCCATTTGGAACAATTCATATTGCCAAGTGTACCTACTAATCTTAGACTCTTTCACTTGATTCGTGCCTTCATAAACAACTTCAAGTTTGTGCCAAATTTCATAAGCACTTTCACAACTAGACACTCTATGAAACTCTTTCCTATCGAGTACACAAAACAAGGCATTCATGGCTTTGAAATTTATAGAAGCTTTTCTCTTTTCTAATTCATTCCATTCCCGTGAAGGTTTTGGAATGTCTTCCCCGAATTCATTTTTAGTCAAAGGCATAAATGGACCATCACATACAACTTCCCAAATTTCATAATCTAGTGCTTGTAAATAAATTCTCATCCTAGTTTTCCAATACGGGTAGTCATTTCCGTCAAAGAACGATGGCCTAGTTGTGGATTGTCCTTCCCTAAAGGTTGAATCATTTTGGTTTACCATGGATCTTTTACTCTAGACGGTTAAGTCCTAACAGGAGAACCAAGCTCTGATACCAAATGAAATGCAAGTAACGCAACCCAAAAGGAGGGGTGAATTAGGATTTTAAAAAATTATGCAATACAATTTGCTCAACAAATCAATCTAACGCCTTAATGAAATAGAAAAAAATACATTCAAACGAGCATAAAAATAAAAGAGTAAGGGAAGAGAAAAACAAATACGGATTTTTACGTGGTTCGGCAATCCCCGCCTACGTCCACGCCTCCAAGCCGACCAAGCTCGACGATTTCACTAAGCCTCCCAAGGCTTCAAGTTCTTACAATTAACTTACAAGGTGTCAACAAACCTTTACAATCAAGAGGTTATCTCCCCAATCACTTTACCCCAAGTGTTTCTCACACTTATACACTCACAATTTGATAAGAAATGAAAATTATAACAAAAACTCTCTTTAAGAGTGGATATGCAAATAATAGCTCAACAATGATTCAATGTATGATGATTTGTATTTTTGAAACTCAATATATGTTATATGATCTTATATTTGCTTGCATTAGTTCTTAGAATGAAGTTTGAGTTGAGTTTTTATAGGTTAAGCCCGAAAACTAGCTGTTATAGGCAAATTCCAGCGCCCAAGCGGTTAGCAGCTTGATTTATCCGGCTAGCCGTTCAGGAACAGTGATATTACCGTTATTTTTGAATTTTGCTACAGTAACACTGTTCACTTAAATTACACTTTGGCTGAAAACTTTCTATAATTATATAAGGCCCCAAACTTCATAAAATTTTACAAATAAGTCCAATTTCATAATTTCTTAAAAATAGTTGTCTTTCCCAAAATTTTTAAAATTATAATATGGCCCCAAAGATGTTATTATTTTGCAACGAGGTCCTTTTAAACAAAATACTCATATTATTCAAAGTTCTCAAATCCTTTCACTTTAGTCCAAAATATTCATAAATTATAGTATGACCCAAAACATTTCAAATATTTGTAAAAACGTCCAACTCCGAAATTTAATACTTATTAAAATCAAAGATTTCAAACTTAGCATTTGAGTCCAAATTACTCAAATCCACAAAATACTTTACTTTATAAAACTAAAACCTTTTAGTTTATGAAAAGTATTTAATTAAATTAATCTCTTGAGCTTCTCAAATGCTAAATCATGCATCAATTAAGTCATACCGGCTTGAGCTCTAAACTATATTCTTGATGTCGCCGTTGTCTATTGAGTGTCTTCAATCTTGATTTCACTTGATTCACTTGCATAAATATTATCCTTAAAAAAACTAGTGAAAATGTGAAATACAATATTTATTATTTTTACTTAAGACATATGTTTGTTATCATCAAAATTACATTGTGTGTAGCCCTTTAGGCTAACAGGTATAAACCCAGTAGGCTGCATGCATTACATTCACCTTGATGAAAATGCTAAACCTACCAGGGAAATGCAACGTCGGTTAAATCCTAATATGAAAGAAGTTGTTAGAACTGAAGTCCTTAAGCTATTAGATGCAGGTATCATTTACCCAATTTCTGATAGTTCATGGGTCAGTCCTGTACAAGTTGTCCCCAAAAAGTCAGGAGTCACAGTAGTTACTAATATTGACAATGAATTGATACCAACTAGAGTAACTACAGGATGTCGTGTATGCATTGATTATACAAAGTTGAATTCTGTCACACGTAAAGACCATTTTCCTTTACCATTTATCGATCAAATGCTTGATAGATTAGCAGGCCATGAATTTTATTGCTTTCTAGATGGCTATTCAGGATATAATCAGATTCTCATAGCACCAAAAGATCGAGAGAAGACCACTTTTACTTGCCCTTTTGGCACTCTTGCATATAGGAGGATGCCATTTGGATTATGTAATGCACCTGCTACATTTCAACAATGCATGTTGAGCATTTTTTCTGATATGGTTGAACGATTCCTTGAAGTCTTTATGGATGACTTTTCTGTCTTTGGTGATTCATTTGATTAATGTTTACATCATCTAACACTAGTTCTGCAGAGATGTATCGAGAAAAACTTAGTCTTAAATTAGGAGAAGTGCCATTTTATGGTAAAATAAGGTATTGTTCTTGGTCACATCATTTCGAGCAAAAGTTTTGAGGTTGACGAAGCCAAGGTAGATCTCATTTCTAATCTTCCTCCACCCAAAACAGTACGAGAAGTAAGATCTTTCCTTGGGCATGCTGGTTTTTATAGACGTTTCATTAAAGATTTTAGCAAAGTTTCTAGACCCTTATGCAATTTACTTGCTAAGGATGTACCTTTTATATTTAATAATTCATGTCTTATGGCTTTTGAAAAATAAAAGTAATTGTTGACATCATCACCCATCATTCAGCTCCTAAACTGAAGCTTACCATTTGAACTCATGTGTGATGCATTTGATTATACAGTAGGAGCAGTATTAGGACAAATAGTTAATTGAATTCCCCATGTTATTTACTATACTAATATGACATTGAATGATGCACAGTTGAACTATTCAACTACTAAAAAAGAAATGCTAGCAGTAGTGTTTGAATTAGAGAAATTTCAATCTTATCTCGTTAGTTGTAAAATAATTGTATTCACATATCATGCTGCTCTTAAATATCTTCTCACAAAGAAAGATGCAAAAGCTAGACTAATTCGTTGGGTATTACTTTTGCAGGAATTCGACTTGGAATTTAAAGATAAGGAAGGCACAAAAAATGTTGTGGCAGACCATCTCTCTCGTCTCCATTTTGACATAATTACAGAGCCATTAACATTGAATGAGTCGTTCCCAGATGAACAATTGATGAGTGTGGAAGATTACCATGGTATGCTGACATCGTTAACTATCTTGTTACATGTCAACTTCTAGAGCATTGGACCAAGCAAGACAACGCTAAACTTTTTGCGGAAATAAAGAATTTCTTTTGGGATGACCCGTATTTGTTCAAGTTTTGTGCAGATCAAATTGTTAGACGATGTATCCCAGAAAGTGAAATTCAAAATATCCTTTCATTCTTCCATAAACAAGCTTGTGGAGGCCATTTCAGTGCTAAGAAAATAACTACTAAAGTTTTACAATGTGGTTTTTATTGGCCAATTATATTTCGAGATGTTTACACTTTCTGTTCTTCATGTGATAGGTGTCAACGAATGGGGAGCATTACACGAAGGAACATGATGCCACTAAATCTAATTTTAGTGGTTGAAATTTTTTACGTATGGGGTATCGACTTCATGGGACCCTTTCCCCCTTCTTTTAGCCTTCAATACATATTAGTTGTTGTTGACTATGTATTGAAATGGGTAGAAGCAATTCCACGTAGAACCAAAGATCACAATGTGGTGATATGATTTTTCAAAAGCAACATTGTTTCACGCTTTGGATTTCCTTGAGCGATAATCAGTGATGGTGGTGCCCACTTTTGTAACAAAGCATTCAAAGCTCTTTTGACAAAGTATTCAATCACTCATAAAGTGGCAACCCCATATCATCCGTAAACCAGTGGCCAAGTTGAGATCTCTAATCGAGAAATAAAGCACATATTAGAAAAGACGGTGAGGCCAAACAGAAAAGATTGGTCATTAAGACTTGATTATGCATTATGGGCATATAGAACGGCTTTCAAGACCCCGATTGGGATGTCACCGTACAGGCTAGTGTATGGAAAAGCTTGCCACCTACCTGTTTAACTCGAGCATCGTGCATATTGGGCTATTAAGAAATTCAACTTTGACATGCAGCAAGCTAGCTCAAAAAGAAGATTACAACTGGCAGAACTTGAAGAAATTCGCAATGATGCATACAAAAATGCCAAGATTTACAAGCAACGAATGAAAGTCTTCCATGACAAGCAAATTATGAGAAAATCTTTCACTCCAGGTTAGAAAGTGCTTTTATTCAATTCTCGCTTGCACCTATTCCCAGGTAAGTTACGCTCTCGATAGTCTGACCCTTTTATTGTTCATACTGTTTTTCTACATGGGGCAATTGAAATTAAGGACCCAAAGAATGGTGTTATGTTTAAAGTTAATGGTCATATTTAGAGTACTAATCACATGGAGAAGACACTGAAATAAATTTGAGTGACCCACCAGATTGAATTAATTTTTTTTCTTTCTTTTCTGTAATTTGATTTTTTTTCTTCTTTCCTTTTATTATTCTTTTGCTAATTGAAATTATTTTTCTATAAGTATGTTTGTTTAACCATTAAGTTTCTCTTATCAGCGTTAATCATGAGTGTCATATCTAAACAGTTCCTCCTGAACATTCTTAAACCACTTCAACGTGTAAAATCTTATCTCAAAAGGTAGATTCGATTTTGTAAAACACATCATATTTGGGCTCTGCAACCACCAGAGTTAGTAGCTTATGTTGAGGATTTAGAAAGCCAACTCAGAGACATTGAGAGAGGTGTCTACAACATCCAGTTGGAGTTTGAGATAAATTCAATAAGAGGACGATTTTAATTTTCTTTGTGTTTTAATTTATTTTTCTGTTGGTGTGCTTTAGTTTGTTACCTCGGTGAAGTGGCGGATAACGGTACTCCGTGACAATCAAGTCGGTTACTTCAATTTTCCCATAATAACTGATATTTTGAGGCGAAGGTATGGATAGAAACGAGATTCTAGCGAAGCTTCACAAGCGATTCTCTTCACTTTCTCTCAATACCCTCCTTACAATCTATAAAGCTCGGTCCAAACGTATGTGATTGCTCATGAGGAATAAAATACCTGTTGACATCTGTTGGTTAATCAAGGCTAAAGTACGATTGGCATGTAAGTTACCTCCAAAATTTATTGCATACATGCCTGGTTTTGGTAAAGGAAATTATGCAAGAAAACGAAGAGCTCGAAGAATTTCTGTTGCTTGTCATAAGTGTGCCAGAATGAGTTGCGATAAAAAAACCATGTTCTTGAGGAATGATGTCTGATAACAGAGAAGATAAGATTCAATTCATTAGGGATGACTTGAATAAGGAGTCATTGGATGATATCCTTTTGTCTCTTGAAACGCATCCCAGTGGATATGTGCAAGGAGCGATTCTCTAGTTATGGCCATTATTCCAAAAAGAGCATGCACGATATAGTCTCGAGAATCTGACTATAAACGACCATGTTTGCCAGTTTATAAGAAAACTTGATGGGAAGCCTATCCTTGACCCATAGAGGGCGTTCAAGCCGTTTCTGTACGTAAAACCAGAGGAAGATGTGAGCCATAGTCGCAACTACCTGTAAATATCATTTTACTTCACTATTATTTTATTTCATTGTTGTTTTATCATTTGCATTATTGTCTTTAATAATTTTATTTTATCATTGTTTCTTTTTCTTTTTACTATTTCTTTTTTGACTCGCGAGCCATGTCCTTTACGCGTTATTTGACACTAACATGCCACCTCATACACAGTTGTGATCCACTGTCACCAAAATTCTTAAATATGACTTTTTGTCAAGCACTTACAAATTATTCTTGAGAAATATCTCAATGGCAGCTACTCCCAATAGACAATTCAAGAATATTTGTGTGCTTTTTAGATTTAACTATAGCAAACATAAAGAGTTCGTTGAGGCAGCCATAGATCTTAGTAGAAGCATAGCAGAGAGAAAACTACACTTGGTGTATGGAGGAGGTAACTGAGGATTATCAAAATTGGTCTTAGAAGCTGCTTTTGTCAAAGAAAGCCAAGTGTTAGGCATCATCCCAAGAGCCTTAAAACCTTTGGGCAGTTTTTCTGACCCACCGACTGGAGAAGAGTTAGTCGTCTCAGGTATGCAAGAAAGAATGACTGAAATGCTTAATCATGCTGATGCTATTATTTTCCTTCTAGGAGATCTTACAACACTAGAGGCACTTATCACACTAGCATCTTGGGCCCATCTGTACATTCACCAGAAACCCAACGGTTTGTTAAATGTCAATAACTTTTATGATGGCTTTATCACATTTTTTAACTATGCAATAAAAAACTATTTCATCCCTTCCAATGCGAACAAACTTTTTATTTGTGCTCATACTGCTAATGAGCTACTTGATATGTTACAACCTTATAGACCAGAGCCAGGCCCATGGACCTTTGTGTTGGAGCATCCAAATAATGATGGTAACAGTAGCCGCAGTAAGAAGTACAAATTAGATTTAACTCTCTGCCTGTAAATATTTTCTTCTGTGTTGCACCACCCAGGTGATGTCTTCTAAACTCTACCTCTTTCCTTTAAAACATTGAGGACAATGTTTCGTTCTGGTTGGGGGGAGGGAATAGTCGACAATTGTGGAATCTTGGTTAAGTTTTTACTAATTTTTTATTATAAAAGCTAACTGTTGCTAACTTTTTGTGTTGAAGATGGCTGAATATGGAGTGTAGTTACCCTAGAAACGCATCTTCTTTGTTAAAACAAAAACAAAAAAAAATTTCTAGATATTTTATTTTTCTTTATTAATTTTTTACAATCATTTTTCTTCTTCTTTATAATTTCTCCTTTATAAATATACACTTTCCAATTTTTTTTTAGTCGAAAATGGCTGAATATAGAGTGTAGTGCCTTTAGAAACGCATCTTCTTAGTTAAAAAAAAATATTTCTTTTTCTATAATTTTAAGTGTAACTTCTCTAATTAGTTTTTCTGCATCATTTTCACATTTCTGTATGCATATTTTCCTTTCATGTTTAGAATAGGTTGGGGGGTAGAATGTTGTTTAAAAAAAATTGTGTGATTTGTTTTAACATTGGATGACATGATTAGTTTCAAATTTTAGTATTTGTATTATCTTTGATCTTAAGTGATGTTACACTATGTTTGCTACTCTACATGTTGATGTCGGAGACAAATATGAGTTGCTTGAAGGAATGAACATGTAATAATAAGTACAGAGTGAATTTTTGAGCCTGTCATTTTTCTTAGAGAGTAACCCTTTTGCCCATTCTTCATACAGCTTAGTAGTTTATTATTATATACACGATCTCTAGATTTCTTTTGAGTTAACCCTTAAAAAAATTATAAAAATAAAAAAAGAAGAAAAAAATGTGTGTTGCTACATATGGAGGCCCATCTAACTAGTGGACATGGAAGATTCTTTAGAGCCCTAAAAAATGATGGAAAGATCATATTTGATTCGTTTGAGCCTTTCTAGCCATCCATTTTGTGAAATATCCATAGTTAACCCTTTTGAGCCTTAAAACGAAAAAAAAGTATTTTCTTTTGTTAACCTAAATAATTCCTTATTGATTTTGATGATAACAAACATGATTAAGTTTGATAAATCTTTTGAGGACTCAACATATTTTTTTATCTATTTTTGACAAGATTCATAAAGTATTGTTTATAAAGATTTAGAGTCAAAACAATCATCTTGCAAAATAGTTCACTACAATAGTTTTTGTGGAAAACGGCAAACCGACATGTGTAATAAACGGCTCGCCGATTTCAAGCAGAAATGGAGAATAGCCTCTGGACCTAAACGGCGAACCGACATGTTGATAAACGGCTCGCCGATATCAACCAGGACTAAAGGGTAGTCTCTGGACCTAAACGGCGAACCGACATGTTGATAAACGGCTCGCCGATATCAACCAGTAGCCTCTGGACCTAAACGACGATCTGACATCTAGCTAACTGCGATCCGACAATTTGAAAAATCAGCCCAACGGTCATATTGACCAGTCAAACGGTGATCCGACATCTAGCTAACGGCAATCCGACAGTGTGCAGAAAGTCAATAACGGCTAGTTTTCAGCAGCAGCTATAAATAAGCTCATTCAAATTCAATCAAAAGTTGATCACAACACGACTACTGAGCATATACTTTAGAGTACAATCTTCATTGAGCTATTAAAATATATTCTTGCTTCATTTATCCATATATTGGGTATCATTGTGTAATCTTATATATTGTGAGAGGCAAAACAATTTGTAATCTTTTACTTTGAGTGATTGTAAGTGTTGGGATACACTTGGGTTAAGAGATTGGGGATAATCTCTTGTTGTAAAGGTCCATTGACACCTTGGAAGTCAAGTGTAAGCATTTGAAGCCTTGGAGGCTTGCTTAGTGGAATCCTCAAGCCCGGAAAGCTTGGAGGCGTGGACGTAGGCAAGGTTGGCCGAACCACGTAAAAATCTCGTGTTTGAATCTCTCTTCCCTTATCTTTTTATATTGTGATCATCTTAATTGTTATTGCTTTGAATTTGAGCTATAATTGCATTTAGATTTTCTTTAATATTGAATAATTTTTAGAATCCCAATTCACCCCCCCTCTTGGGTTGCTTACTTGTTTTTCAATTGGTATCAGAGCCTCGTTCTCTCGTTAAGACTTAATCGTCTAGAGTAAAAGATCCATGGCAACCCTAAATGACTCAACCTTTAGAGAAGGGCAATCCACAACTAGACCACCATTCTTCGATGGTAATGACTATGCTTATTGGAAAACTAGAATGAGAATCTATTTGCAAGCCTTAGATTATGAAATTTGGGAAGTTGTTTGTGATGGTCCATTCATGCCTACGTTCAAAGATGAAGTAGGAGATGATATTCCTAAACCATCAAGTCAATGGAGTGAGTTAGAAAAGAGAAAGATGTCTCTAAACTCCAAGGCTATGAATGCTTTGTTTTGTGCCCTTGATAAGAAAGAATTCCATAGAGTATCTAGTTGTGAAAGTGCACAAGAGATATGGAACAAACTTGAAGTTGTCTATGAAGGGACAAATCAAGTAAAAGAGTCTAAAATCAGTAGATACACTCGTCAATATGAGTTGTTCCAAATGGAACAAAATGAAAATGTGTATTCTATGTATACTAGATTCACGGACATAGTGAACACCCTAGGTGCCTTAGGGAAAACCTTCTCAAATAGTGAGAAAGTTAAGAAAATTATTAGGTCACTTCCAAAAGAATGGAGACCTAAAAGAACCGCTATTGAAGAGGCCAAAGATTTAAATACTTTACCTCTTGATGATTTAATTGGTTCTCTTATTTCATATGAAGAGGATTTAGCTGCAGAAAAAGGACATGAGGAGAAGAAGAAAAGCATTGCTCTCAAAGCTTCAAAATATGAGAGTGATGGAGAGAGTGAACCGGATGATGAAGAGCTAGCCATGCTAGCAAGGAGGTTCAAAAAATTCTTCAAGAAAACCGGAGGGCAAAGAAATTTAAGAAACTTCAAGAACCATAGGGAGAAGAAGGAGGCAATCACATGCTATGAATGCAAGAAGCCTGGACATATAAGATCGGAGTGCCCACTTATCAACAAACTCAAGAAGAAAGCAATGGTTGCAACTTGGGATGATAGTGAGGAAGAATCAAGTGATGAAGAAGGATCGCAAGAAGTATCAAACCTAGCACTCATGGCAATAGGAGGGGATGATGATCTCAATGAGGTAAGTGATCCCACCTATGATGAATTGTTTAATGCTTTCAAAGATTTGCATAATGAGTTGATGAAGATTAGTAAAAAGAATGTATGTCTTAAAAAGGAAATGACAAAGCTTAAAAATGAAAATGAATCTCTAAATGCAAGAATTGTATGCCTAGAAGTAGGGAACAAAACATTGCATGATGAAATTGCATTATCAAATGAGAAACCTAGCATCTTACATGAGCATTTAGAATCACACATAGATGAGTTGAAAAATGAGAAGGAAATGCTCAAGAAAAAAAGTAATGAATTGAATGAAATTGTTTTGAAATTTACAAATGGGCAAAAGATGTTGGATAATATGCTTAACTCACAAAAATGTGTTTTTAATAAATGAGGACTTGGATATATGCCAAACTTGAAGCAAAAGTACTATAAGAATTATTTTGTTAAAGCTACCTCCACAAATGATCATAAGATTGTATGTCATTATTGTAATCAAAATGGTCACATGAAATATAGATGGCCCGTGAAAAGGAATACATATTATGGTGTCAAATGCATTTGGGTTCCAAAAGGAACCGTTGCTAACTCTCAAGGACCCAAAAAGCTTTGGGTACCTAAAACTTGAGATTTTTTCTTGTAGGGCTTGAAGAAGAAGAAAAATAAATGGTACTTGGACAGCGGTTGTTCAAGGCACATGACCAGAAACTATGCATGGTTCTCAAGCTTCACCAAAATTGAAAATGGTGGAGACGTATCTTTTGGAGACAATTCAAAAGGAAAAATTCTTGGAATTGGAAATGTTGGTAAAGTCTCTTCAACTCTAATTGAGAATGTATGTTTGGTTGAGAACTTGAAACACAATTTAATTAGCATTAGTCAATTATGTGACAAAGGTTATAAAATTATCTTTGATAAATTTAGTTGTGTTATTGAGAACTCATGTGATGGCAAAACCTTTTTTGTTGGAAATAGATGTGGTAATGTTTATATCATTGACATAGAATGTGCATCTACTCTTGATAAATGTTTTTCGGCATTACATGATGATTGTTGGTTATGGCATAGAAGGTTAGGACATGCAAGTATGGATTTGATTTCAAAAATTTCGAAAAATGATTTAGTTAAAGGTCTTCCGAAAATTGGTTTTCAAAAGGATAAGATTTGTGAAGCTTGTCAATTTGGAAAACAAATCAAAACCTCTTTCAAAAACAAAAACCATATCTCTACTTCAAAACCTCTTGAACTTCTTCACATAGATCTATTTGGACCATCTAGATATGCTAGTCTAAATGGCAAATATTATGCATTTGTGATAGTGGATGATTATTCTAGATATACATGGGTATTATTCTTAGCCAATAAGGATGATGCTCTTGATGCTTTTAAAGTGCTTTATAAGAAATTACAAAATGAAAAAGGGCGTGACATTATATGCATTAGGAGTGATCATGGAGGAGAATTTGCAAATCATGCATTTGAGAACTTTTGCAATAATCTTGGCATTGAGCATCAATTTTCATCACCTAGAACTCCACAACAAAATGGAGTTGTTGAGAGAAAGAATAGGTCTATTCAAGAAATGACTAGGACCATGTTAAATGAAAATGCATTACCTAAATATTTTTGGGCCGAAGTCGTCAACACCGCTTGCTATGTTTTAAATCGGGTGGTGATTAGACCTCATCTCAATAAAACTCCCTATGAGCTTTGGAAAAATAGAAAACCCAACATTGGCTATTTCAAAGTTTTTGGATGCAAATGTTTTATTTTAAACACAGAAGATAATCTTAGTAAATTTGATCCAAAATCTGATGTTGACATCTTTCTTGGGTATTCAAACTCAAGTAAAGCTTATAGAGTTTATAATAAAAGAACTTTAGTTGTGGAAGAATCCATGCATGTTACGTTTGATGAGTCTAACCCCTTCTCTGCGGAGAAAGGAGTTGCTAATGATGATGCAGATGGAGACTTACAAGAGGAATCATCAAAAGAGATTCAAGAAAATGCACCACAAGAAAATCAAGAGGATAGACAAGAAGAACAAACCAATACGGAGCTGGAGCAACAAGAAGGTATTTCTCAAACACTCCCCAAGGAGTGGAGGTATGTCTCTTCTCATCCTAAAGATGTAATTTTAGGAGATCCCTCACGAGGTGTTACAACTAGATCATCTCTTAAGAATACTTGTGAGCATAATGCATTTATCTCTCAAATTGAACCCAAATCCTTTGCGGATGCGGAAAATGATGAATCTTGGATTATGGCAATGCAAGAGGAGTTAAATCAATTTGAAAGAAACAATGTGTGGGAATTAGTTCCTAAACCAGAACATCAATCTGTCATAGGCACTAAATGGGTATTTAGAAATAAGATGGATGAATCCGGGGTGGTTGTAAGAAATAAAGCTAGATTAGTGGCTCAAGGTTACAACCAAGAAGAAGGAATTGATTTTGATGAAACTTTTGCACCTGTAGCAAGGTTAGAATCCATTAGGATGTTGTTAGCATATGCATGTCATAAGGATTTTATTTTATATCAAATGGATGTCAAGAGTGCTTTCTTAAATGGATATATTATGGAGGAAGTTTATGTGAAACAACCTCCTGGTTTTGAAAATGAAAAATTTCCAAATCATGTTTATAAGTTGCTTAAAGCCTTGTACGGATTAAAACAAGCACCTAGAGCATGGTATGATAGACTTAAAAATTTCTTGCTAGAAAATGACTTTTCTATGGGTAAAGCGGATACCACTCTATTTGTTAAGCATAAGAACCAAGACATACTTATTGTTCAAATTTTTGTTGATGGTATTATTTTTTGTTCTACTAATGAGTTGTTGTGTAAAGAATTTTCATCGTGTATGAGCAAAGAATTTGAGATGAGTATGATGGGAGAGTTGAAGTACTTCCTTGGACTTCAAATCAAACAAAACGAGGATGAAATTTTCATAAATCAAGCCAAGTATGTAAAAAATCTACTCAAACGATTCGGCATCGATGACTCAAAGACCAAGAATACACCAATGAGCACAACAACCAAGCTGGACAAAGATGAAAAAGGCAAAGAAGTGGATATCAAAATGTATTGAGGTATGATCGGATCCCTACTTTATTTGACTGCAAGTAGACCCGATATCATGTTTAGTGTATGTTTGTGTGCAAGATTTCAGTCATGTCCCAAGGAATCTCATTTGCTTGCTGTTAAAAGAATTTTTCGTTATTTGAGTGGAACCATAGATATTGGCCTTTGGTATCCTAGGGGAACTCATATAGATTTAACATGTTATTCGGATGCGGACTTTACTGGTTATAAAGTAGATAGGAAGAGCACTGGTGGTACTTGCTATATTCTAGGACACTCTCTTGTTTCATGGTTTAGCAAGAAACAAAATTCTGTTGCACTTTCAACTACCGAAGCTGAATATATAGTTGCCGGAAGGTGTTGTGGACAAGCACTTTGGATGAAACAAACACTTAGAGATTATGGCATTAATCTTGAACAAATTCCTATTAAGTGTGATAATACTAGTGCTATAAATCTTTCAAAGAATCCCATTCAACACTCTCGAACCAAGCATATAGAAATAAGACATCATTTCTTGAGAGATCATGTTCAAAAGAGAGACATTGCATTAGAGTTTATTTCTACGGAAAAACAACTTGCCGATATTTTTACAAAACCACTTTGTGAAGAACAATTTTTCAAAATTCGGCATGAACTTGGGATGATGAAATTTTCACATTAACATCTTCATTCATGCTATTGAGTGTATTAACATCGATTGATCTATGACTTGATGCTTCAATATCTATGAAATGCTCAATCTTAATATACATGTGATGTGTATGTATAATTGAAAATGTATGGATTAATTGTTGCAATACATATATATGTTCATGAATTATGCATTGAACTGGCACTCAAATCATTTTGGATCAATAAAATGATCTTGAAATGAATTAATAAGTAGCCAAATATCAAAATACATGTGCGAAATCATAAGTTGTAGAAAACGGATTGCCGTTATTTCAATAAACGGCTAACCATTTTGGGCAGAAACAATGGAAAGTTTTCTGGGCGCTATCGGTTCGCCGATAACTATCTATCGGCTCGCCGTCCTGATACAAAATTTTGAGGAGACTCCCTGGACCCTAGCAGCTCGCCGTTATGTCTATAAACAGCTCGCCGTTTTGATGAAATTTCTTGGAGGACTCTCTGGAATCTGTCGGCTCGCCGTTTGCTTTATAACGGCTCGCCGTTATCACGCGTTAATTGAACAGTCCTTCGTCTTCCTCATCATTTCGGTTTCTCTTTCTCTCTCCCTCTCACTCCAACCCGCGACTGCACCAGTTCTCTACTCTCAAATCCATCACTTTTCTTGTCATTTTTCATCAAATTGAAGCATTACAAACCATTTTTATCTTCTCTAGAACCTTTTAACCGACTCAAATCCTTCTCTTTCATCTAAAATTGAAAAATCTCCTTTTTGAAACCCTAGAACCAGCTGAACCTTCCTTGCTCAAATTAACCCAAATCTCTTCTTTTTTCCAATCACATTTCCACACACAATCACTATCTCATCTCTCAAACTTCATTTCCATAAAATTTTCTCCCAACACATCCATGGCGGAATGACCACAAAGGCGTGCTCGAACCAAGTACACTGCTCCACGCCGTTCTAGTCCACCCAGGTCTCCTCCTCAAGACTTCGAGAGTCTTCATTTTTCCGATGCTACCTCTGCTCAACGATTTCGTGAGAAGTTCATGGGTAAACCCGTAACTCCCTCTTTTTCTCTTAACATTTCGGAGTTTTCGGATATTACTATTTGTGGTCTCTCCATTACTCAAATGCTTAATCATTGGAAGCAAGCATTAAGTATTGAAGAACCTATTTATGAAAATCTAGTTCGAGTATTTTATTCTAACATTGAATTCTCCTCTACTCGTCGTGACGAGCTTCATACATTTGTAAGAGGAATTCGCATTGAACTTGATGAACCTGAATTATGTAGTATTCTAGGAATCGCCTATGGAGGGTTAGATCTGTACACCGCTAGGAAAGAACTATCTTTTAGTGATTTTCTACATGTGGATGGTGTACGGAACATTTGTCGTCATAGAGATCTTTCCGATGACATCTGCTCTCTATCCTTTAGGTCTCAACTCCTCCCTTTTTAGATTCGAATACTTCATATTATTCTCCAACACATGGTCACTCCTAGGCAGGGTAACACTGATGAGGTCACTAGGCTTGATATTGGTCTATTAGATTCTCTTATCCGTAGACGCCATGTGAGCTTATCCTACACTATTCTGTGTCATATGCTGTCCACTCCTAAAGTCTCCAATCGATCTCTTCCTTATGGCAGCATCATTACTAAAATCTTGAACCACTTTCGAGTTTCTATAGTCGAGCCTATTTTCTCGAGACTCGTAAGATCGGACGAGAAATTATTTTTACCATCGGATTCTTTAAGAAGCGTGGGAAATGGGAGAAGACCACATCCTCTAAAAATGAAGACACACTGCTTGCACCAGAGGATGATCGTATGCTGAATGATGTCTACTCCGAGGATGAGTTACCTGATTTCTGCCTTGGGGCTAGACCGCTTGTTCCTCGTCGAGCAGCAGCACCAGCAGCAGCTGCATCTCAGGATGACGAGCCTACCGAGACTGCCGTCCCTCCTGCAGCATCGGCTGTTCCTGAGGATCGCTTTCAGCAGCTTCTCGACAGAGTGGATGCTCTGTCCCAGCAGCAACAGCAACTTCGATCTGATTTTGCAACCTTTCGGGAGCAAATTTCAGATCAGCAGATGGAGTTACTTGCGGGCCAGCGTCGCATTCTCGGCTACTTTGGATATGACCCCGGCAGCTCGTCTTCACAGCCTCCATCTTAGCTTTTCTGCCCCTCTGATATTCGCACAGACATTTCTCATTTCATGTTATTTGCCTTATGCATATGATGTTATTTGTTTTGTGTTTATGCTTATGATATCTCATGTTAGACATGTGCACTTGATTTATGCTTGAGTTGGCCTTGGTATTATACTGTTTATCTTGCTCATTATTGAAGTGTGAAATTGTTGGTATGGAGGTTGGTTGATATGGTGGCATATTTATATGAAAGTGTTTTTCTTTTTAATTCTGTGTATTGTTGAGGTACTGCTCATATTTAAGGGGAGATTCTACCAAATTTTTTTTTCAAGCATAAGTCATTCCTCGTACCTCTTTCTTTTTTATGATGAAGAGGCAGATAATTGACATTGGCATAAAATTATTTATTTCTTCCAATCAATCTATTTTAAACTTGTTTGAGATTAAAGTTAAATGATTTTTTTTAAGAGAGATTAACAAGTCTTTCAAAATATCACTTAGGGGGGCACATATTTAGGGGGAGCAAAATTACACAAGTATTTTCTTGATAAGTTTGTCATCATCAAAAAGGGGGAGATTGTTAACCTAAATAATTCCTTATTGATTTTGATGATAACAAACATGATTAAGTTTGATAAATCTTTTGAGGACTCAACATATTTTTTCATCTATTTTTGACAAGATTCATAAAGTATTGTTTATAAAGATTTGGAGTCAAAACAGTCATCTTGCAAAATAGTTCACTACAGCAGTTTTTGTGGAAAACGGCGAACCAACATGTGTAATAAACGGCTCGCCGATTTCAAGCAGAAATGGAGAGTAGCCTCTGGACCTAAACGACGAACCGATATTTTTCTAAACGGCTCGCCGATATCAACTAGGACTGAAGGGTAGTCTCTGGACCTAAACGGCGAACCGACATGCTGATAAACGGCTCGCCGATATCAACCAGTAGCCTCTGGACCTAAACGGCGATCCAACATCTAGCTAACGGCGATCCGACAGTGTGCAGAAAGTCAATAACGGCTAGTTTTCAGCAGCAGCTATAAATAAGCTCATTCAAATTCAAACAAAAGTTGATCACAACACGACTACTGAGCATATACTTGAGAGTACAATCTTCATTGAGCTATTAATTGTTGTAAAGGTCCATTGACACCTTGGAAGTCAAGTGTAAGCATTTGAAGCCTTGGAGGCTTGCTTAGTGGAATCCTCAAGCCCGGAAAGCTTGGAGGCGTGGACGTAGGCGAGGTTGGCCGAACCACGTAAAAATCTCTGTGTTTGAATCCCTCTTCCCTTATCTTTTTATATTGTCATCAACTTAATTGTTATTGCTTTGAATTTGGATAATATTTGCATTAAGTTTTTCTTTATAAATTGAATAATTTTTAGAATCCCAATTCACCCCCCTCTTGGGTTGCATACTTGTATTTCATCTTTGTCAACTTATCATCTTGACCCACTCTGATTTGGAGTATTACCCGATGTCTTATAAGTTCTATCACCTATTTATGTTTGAGAAAAATGTAAAAAATTATTTTGTTCAGTGACGTTGTGGCAAACAAAAGCAAAAAAAAAGTTGTTTTTTTTTTAAAAAATAACAATAATAGGTGAAATCCACCTTGCAACTTAAAAAAAAACAAAACAAAAATCTCTGCATTTTTCTCAAACATACACTTTGTTTTCCTTATTTCGCTTCCTTTGTTAGTCATGTCCCTAGCCTACGTTACGTCCTAATAAAAGTCTTTCTTGATTTTAAGGAACTATAGTCTGAAGTAGAAGTTAGTTATATGGGCTAAAAAGATGTAGTGGTGCATAAAAAGAATAAAATAAAAATAAATAAATTGGGTTGACTAGCATTTTTATTTGACTTGAGATCGTATTATTTCTAAGCTGAGGGCATATGTCTTTCATCTTGGTGAGAGCATGTGATATCACTCCTTTATTATTTTCTCTCTCAATTACCATTCATTAGAGTGACTATTTTTATTGGGTTTAATTTCTTTGTGAGAGTGTCACTATTTCTAGTGAGATTTTAGAGTTTAATATGTCATTCTTGAAAGTAGCTGTGACAAAGTCTACTTGGCTAATTCATGTGGATGGTTGATACGGGTGTGTTGTTTCTTTAGATTGGAGATAATGCTTATACTTTTATTTGATTACTATCATTTGTCTGATTGAATAAACATGATTGTTTAAAAAAATCATTTTGGATTTGAATTTTGTTTTCGCTTTATTTGCTATGAACTAGCAATAAGCTGGTTGGGGGGTGTGTTGAGTGTTAGAAAATGTATATTATTAAAAGAGAAAATTTTCATTTTACATTTCAAGTCTTACTAACACCCTTACTTTTATGTATTTAACCTTCTTGTGATTTAATTACATGTGTTTTATTTTAATTAAGTATTTTATGTATTTGAGGGGCATCATGGTCATTTCATAATGAACGAGAAATCAGACGGCAAAACGGACATCACTTTTGAACTCAGGACAGTCGAAAACCTTAGGAGAAGCATAAAAGGAAAAATGTCACTGTTCACATGTACGGTATTATTCACATGTACGGTATCGTCTACATTACTGTTCATGACACTGTTCACATAGGTGGAACGATGGCGTGACATTGACCGATGATGTGGCAATGACTAATGAGGTGTCACGATCTTGTTGAACTAAAATTCTTGCGTATTGTTGACTGATGACGTGGCGCAATCCTGAGCGTCCAAACTATTTTTAATCTGATGGTCATGATTTACTCAATGTATCTATAAAAAGGGGACCTCTTCCCCCTAATTTGGCATCTCTGAATCTATTTTTGGACTCCATTTTCTATAATTCCTTCTCTATCTTGTATTTTCTACATATTTTAATAAATTCTCATTTTGCCCCTAGTTCAATTATGAGTAGCTAATTTTCTTTCAAGCTTGGGTTGAAGGTGAAGTCTCAACATGTGTTATGGGCTTTATTTGGTAAATTTATTTTCTTTTCCCCTCTAATTTTTGTGGATGATTTGACTTCTCGTAGACAAATAATAATAATCTTGTCTATATACCGCCTTGGTTTCACTGGCTCCCTAGTACAAGATTATTATTATTTGGCACGATAAGCCCTTAGCATCATATTGATTAGAGTGTGGTTCATGAGGTGTGGATTCCCTTCTCATGATTTAATTGACACTAATAAGGAATATTTAGCCCATGGTGCATGTTGATGCAGATTCAAATACCCAAGTGTTTCATTTCAACATATTTCTCTTCAATTTATTCTCGCCATTGCAATTCCAATTTTAAGATAATCTAAGTTACTTTCACCACAAATCCAAACATCCATTTAGAAAAATTAATTCTACACAAAATTAGAATCAACTTCCTTGTGGGATCGACACTCTTCACCATTAATCTATTCTACAATAGATTCGTGCACTTGCAAGTTCAATAAAATTTGCACAACAATCACCACCACCATTAACTACAAGTTTTCAATTTTTTTTTTTTTGCTAAATGTATAGACTTTCGAATCCCCAATATGTGCAAGCCCTTTCATTTTTTTTGGTCGGCTCTATCAGCCATTTGATACAAGAGGGAAAAAAGTTTTATAATTTTAATGGAAGGATAAAATCAAATCCTATAAACGGTAAGGAACATTGACGATTTATTAAGAGTGGATGAATGAATCTTACTAATCGATCATGAGGGTTGATCTATCATTATCTCAATCTCCTCATTTATACCAGCCAACTTAACCAAGTGTACGTAATTGATTTTTGTTTTCTACAATAATTTCCTTGCAATTTAATGAGAAAGTCTTATGCACGAACCACCTAATGAAACCAAATAAAGGGCAATGTAGACTTGTGGAGGGTCTTTAGCTTAAACAAATAGCTTGCCGGTTGATATACAGAGTAAAAATCTAATAAAAAATTAAACAAAATAATAACATTAAAAATGATAGCATTAATTGAATGGCTACTGAAATTGCTTTCATAATGCAACACGATATTAAAATAAACAGTTAATGCAAACAAACGCAGCATATTTTATTTTCCTTATTTATGGAATCTTTCAATTCCATTAAAGTCATTGTGGCAAGTTTCTCAATATTTATTCATATAACTAGTGCTCATGACTTTCTGAGTTTTACACATCTCCTTTATTTCTAATTAAGTTGCTTACAATTCACTTAATAAATATAAAATGTCGAAGAGTCTTGGTTTCATCATCTTGGCTTTGCTTGTAGTGGCAAACACTAAAAGCACACTTATTACAGACAGTCGTTTTAGCCAAGGATATCACGCAGATACTTCATTTTCTAATAATCCTGCATCATCACCTGAAATTGTTGATTGCTCAGGGCTTACAAGGGAAGAGTGTTTGATCGAGAAGTTAAAGAACGCTCTCACGGACTAGAAATACTATTGTCCCCCGGGGGGATGCAAATGATTTTGATCATTAGTTATTTCTTGTCTTTTATGACTGATGTCACAATAATGATTAATTGTACTGAAATTGAAACGGTGTTTTAATAAATGAAGATATTAATTCATTATGAGGACGTAACGTTAGGTAATGTGTTTTCGGTGTGTGAATTGGCTTTGTTATTTGTATACATATCGTTGAATCAGTCTATGAGAGGGCAATCTATTGAAATACTAATAATGATCAAGCGATCATTATTTTTGTGTTAGTACCATTTGTAATATTTGAATTCTAAGTCCATTTACTTTTAGGGTGAGGATAACTGCATCCTAACAAAAAAAAAAGAAAAAAGAACTTTGAACCTTTATATTTTATCCGAATCTTATATTACAAAACAATCTGAATTATTTTGAATGGTGAACTTCAATTTACGCCCCGTGAATCTTCGATTTACCCCTAAAAAGTGTAAATTAGATGAGTATGGTGGGGATGCTGCAAATTTCATCTATTTTGAAGATGTTTATTGGGAGGGGGATGAATTGAAGTTTACCCTAATTATTAAAATTTTCTTATTATTTTTTACACGTATTTGCCCCATATACTGAACAAACAAAAATCTTTTTTAATTAGATGAGTATTGTGGGGATGCTGCAAAGGTCCATTTGCAAATCGCATTCAAACAAGAAAAAAAATTATATAAGGGAATGGACAATTTGTTGGCTAAGTACAATTATTAGGCAGCACAAGACAAGTCACACTATCATAGTAATTAGAATTTTTATTTTGTCACTTGAAAATAAAAATATAGGTTTCTTACTTCCTTCTGTTTAATTTTGTTTTATTACATTTTTTTAAAACATGAAAATCACAAAATAGTTTAAATCAATTATTTCTAAGTACAAATATATATTCTTTTGTTTATTCGATATGGCTAGCTTGGCTTTAATTTAATATATGTTTTTGTAACTGAAATTTAGATATTTCTTCATTTTTGTTATTTGGCTAAATAATGTAATAATCTTACTTAATTGATGACTTAAAAATGATAATGTATTAATTTGTTAATTTTTATGTAGCTAGCCGGAAAGATAGTAAAAAAATTTTGATAAGAAAACAATGGAAGTAAGGGGGAGCAATCAATTTATAATCATTTGATGATGAAAAATAAAGACTACATGATGTTGGCTCCTACAAAGTTCAAGACCCGGATGTAGTTACCACTAAGAATAATATGTTACCAAAAAAAAAGAATAATATGTTACCATAAAAAATAACGAGTAGGATTAATTAGTACAAGGAATCTTAATCAATGTCGTCAATTTTTAGCTTTTCTTGGTTTTTCTTTCTTCTGTAATGCTCTTTAGATGTTATGAATTAAATAAATACAAGTTCCTAATCACACACTTTTATCATATAGGAAGCATCATAAAATGAAGATAAAAATTCTCACAATCGGCAACCAAGAAGACATGAGACAATGAACAAGTAGGGGATTAAGCATTGTTGTGTAGACTGAACAGAGAAGCAATAACAAATAGATAAGGCATCCAATGAAGCGAGTAGCTAGTGCTCCTATAATTTGATTGTAGTACGGGGGGACTTGGAGGCAAACTATTGGCTAGCTTACTGATGAATTTCCTTTTTGCCCACTTGAGCATTTGCCAAGGCAGCAAATATTCTCGATGTGAGCAACGCTGTGAAAACCGAGCAGCCCAAAACATTGAACAAAATCAATAAGGCTTATACAATCTCAATTTTGATTTACTAATAACGTTACTAGCTTTGTGCTACATAGACTAGGTTCTAGATTACGTGGGACATTAGGCAAAAAAAATTTTATGAGGCCTTTGAGTATCAACACTTAAAGAAATGTAAAATATCTTAAAATGCAATCAAATTTTGACATATTGAGTACTAATAATCAACAACATAGTAAGAAATTTCAAAAAGAAAAATTGTGAATAAGAGATTTTTTTTTTACTTCTTTCCAAATTATTATGTCAAGAAAATATTTTATTTTACTTCAAAAATGGGCCAATAAACATAACAGTGTTCCTTATAGGGAAAGGCGCTAGGAATTTTATATGTTAAATTATCAATTTTTTAAAACTCGGAAAAACTTTAATGGTTTTTCTTGGAATAACTAATAAAGAAAAATATTACTAACCATAGCTCATTAGCAATAATGCTACCAAATATAGAATTTATGTAAAAATTCTTCATAATAAAATAATTATTAATTTAAAAGAGGCCTAAAAATAAGCTTTCCTCTTGTAAGTATAACGTAAAATATCTATTAATTTGTCCATATAAAAAAATACTGAAAGAAAAAAAATCTTCTTAATATATAGAGCTTAGACAACCACAATTAGGCCATTCTAACATATGTTTAAAGCCACCCCTGTATGCTAGGCAAGAGGCTCTTACCACATACAAAGGACTAACTAATCCCTAAATCAGACTATCTGAAAGGAATAAACATAACCATAAAGCCATAAATGCTTACAACTGCATTTACTATTAAAAAATGCAAATTAAAAACCTGATGATAATTTATAAAACATGCATGACATTAAATTTAATTATATAACTCACTTAAATGTCAACATGGCATTGTACTTATCTGCAAATTATGACACTGTAAATAAGGTAGCTCCTCATGGCCTGTAGCCATGACAATCGTAGCTGAAAAGGTGTTGCCCCAAAGGCCATTAGCTCAGTTGAAAAGTGTATAGCCTCGTGATGAACATTTGATGGTACAATTACTTATAGTGACAAACTTGTTGATTTGGCAAATGAGGGTTATATAAACTAAAGAAAAAAGTTTAAGGTTAATTTGAACCAAAACATTTAGTTAATGGAAAACATAGGAGTATATAGAGTTATTGTAAAATAAAGAACATAGTTGATGAATAGAACTTCTTTTCTGCTTTTTCATTAATGTCTTTGCATATATATAGATGTACAATCTTAAAGCCTTAATAAGGATAGAATTTTAAGTTGTCTAAAATTACAGATTCACAATAATATACAAATCTAATTTCCTTAAATACAAAACCGACTCTATACGTTAATACTCCCCTTCAAGGTGGAGTGTGGAGATCAACAACGCCCAACTTGCCTATATGATGATAAAATAGAGCATGTCCGAGAGGCTTAGTAAAGACATCAGCTACTTGCATAAAAGTAGAAATATGTAACAGCAATAACAACTTAGATTGCACACGCTCTCACACAAAATGACAATCCAACTCAATGTGCTTAGTTCGCTCATGATAGACATGATTCTCAACAATGTACAAAGCTAATTGATTATCTCAATAAACAGTCATATGAGCATTTTGAAGGTGCCCCAAATCAGTAAAAAGTACTTTAAGCCACTGTAATTCACATGAAAGATCAGCCAAGGAGTGATACTCAGCTTCTGCTGTAGATCGAGAGACGACATTTTGCTTCTTTGTCTTCTAAGATATAAGGCTGGTACCAAGGAAAGTACAATAACTAGTAACAGACCTACGTGTAATAGGACAACTACCCCAATTTGCATCACAATAACCACGGATATACAAGTCACTTGTTGAAGATAATAAGATACCCTTGCCTAGTGAGCCCTTTAAATACTAAAGCACTCGAATGGCAGCATCTATATGAGAAGTGTGCGGTTCACGCATAAACCAACTTAAAACATGTACTGCAAAGACAATATCAGGCTTGGTAACTGTGAGATAGATCAACCAACCCACGAGACATTGATAACTTGAGGGATTTGATAAAGGGTCGCCATCCGTAGGTGAAAGATGGAGTTGTTGTTCCATTGGAAAAGGAAAAACCCATCCAACAAGTAAACCAGCATCCTTTAAAATATCCAAGGCATATTTTCACTGACTCAAAAAAATCCCACGTGATGACCGTTCCACTTTAATTCCTAAGAAATACTTTAACTTTCTTAATGCCTTAGTGTAAAATTTTTGTGCAAGGAAATCTTTAATTTTGCTAATCTCGATAGCATCATTCCCTGATACAATAATATTATCAACATAAACTAACACAAAAGTTGAAAAATGGCATTAGTTTTCATAGATAATGAATAGTCTGCTTTAGATTGGCGAAAACCCACTTGTTGAATGCTTGCTTTAATCCGTAGATAGATTTGTTGAGTTCCAAGCTAGATGCTCCCCCTGCTTGGAAAAACCTTGTGGTACTTGCATATAAACTTCCTCCTCCAGATTACCTTATAAAAAGGCATTACTTATATCTAATTGTTCTAAAATCCAACCCTTAACAGCTGCAAGAGAAAGTAAAGCTTTTACAGTCACAAGTTTAGCAACAGGTGAAAAGGTAGCATGATAATCAATGCCTTCTGTTTGAGTATATCCCTTAGCAACTAAACGAGTCTTGTAACACTCTATAGTGCCATCAGATTGATACTTAATTTTGTAAACCCATCTATTACCAATAGCCTTTTTACCATTCGAAAAATAAGTCAGAGTCCATTTATTATTTTTCTCAAGAGCTTTTATCCCATCCTCCATGGCTTTGTGCCACTCAGGTAACTTGACTGCCTTATAAAAAGAATTTGATTATGTTGTAGAGGTAATGGCAGACAAAAAAGACTTATGTTCTAGAAAAAAACGATAGTAAGAAATAAAATTTTGAAGAGGATATCTCTTACCTGGCAACGAAGAGACAAGATCAGCAGGTGTAGAATTATGAGAAGCCAAGGTACAATAATCTTGAAGGTAAGTTGGTGGGCATCTATCACATTGAGGCTGTATGGGAGGTTGCATATTTGGGTTGTCTAAAAGAAGTGATGAATCTAAGTGGCATCTGATGGTGAAATAGGTTGTTGGGTAGGTGATATTTCAGTTATTGGGTGTTCAATTTGAGCATGAGTAGTGTCAGGAGAGTGAAATTGTTCATGGATTTATCCGTGTCTTTCAATGGTGGGTCACGTTCCTGGAGAGCATGTGATGAATCTAAGTTTTCATTAGGAGAATGTGATAAAAGAGTATTTGAAAAAAAATCATCTAATAAAAACTCATAAGTAACATGTGTAAAAGGTTTAGAAAAGTCCGGTGATTTAGCATCTTTAAAAGAAAAAATATGTTCATAAAAGAGAACATCACGTGACACATGTATTGTCTTATATTTAATATCCTAAATCCGACATCCTTTTTGACTAAATGAATAACCAATAAAAATTCTCATTTTTACCCGCTAATCAAATTTATTTTTAATTTGTAAATTTTTGGCAAAACACAAGCAACCAAAAACTCTTAGTCGTGATAAATCTGGTGCTACACCAAAAACCATTTCATGTGGGGTTTTTCCATTAACATCACTTGGAAATTTATTAATCAAATATGTTGTAGTAAGAACACACTCCCCCTAGAATTTAATTGGCAAATTGGCTTGAAAATGTAAACCTCTCGCAACTTCGAGAAGATGACGATGTTTACGCTCAACCACGCCATTTTGTTGTGGTGTTCCAACGCAACTCCTTTGATGAATAATCCCTTTGTCTAAAAAAAATTCTGTAAATCTTTAACAAGAAATTCAGTTCCATTGTCAAAAAGCACAATTTTAATGTTAGCATTAAATTTAGTTTTTACCAATGCATGAAAAGAGCACAAATGCAATTGGGTTTCAGATTTGGTTTTCATTAAATATAACCAAGTGCATCGAGTATAATCATCAACAATCGTTAAAAAATAATAAGCCCCTGAAAAACTTGAAGTTCAAAAAGGACCCCAAACATCACAATGGATTAATTCAAAAGGTACCTTACTTTTAATGCTACTAATGGAAAATGGTATTCTAGTTTGTTTTGCTTTAGGACAAACATCACAAACATACTCTTTATTAAAACTAACCATAGGACAAGTTTTTAAAAAATGCTCTAAACGCATGACCAAGTGTCCAATGCTAAAGATCAATCTTATGTGTAAAAGTGATTTGGGAGGTGAAAGAAAATCCAGCTGGAAGTTGAATGTAAAAAAGGCCTTTACGAAGTCTACCCTTGCCAATCTGCTTCTTCGTGTACAGGTCCTGAAACTCACAAAAATTTGAAGAAAAAATTACCCGATATCTATTTGATTTGGTTAATTAAACTTAAAACTTAAAATGTAAACACTTTGTCTAACAAAAAATATGGTGAAAAAGAGAATTTCCCTATGTGGGTAACTTATGCTACTGTGCCATATGATAATTGAACATGAAGAGAAACATGACATGGTTCATATGAGTGAAAAAAATCTAATAAACTGCACATATGATTAGTAGAGCCTGTGTCTATGATCCAAGTATGTGATAAAGAGGAATTAAGTGTTATACCTGCAAGATTCGTCGTATGTAAACTACCTAAAGAGGACAACATAGTTAGGAGTTTTTGATATTGCTCTTGATTAAAAATTGGTGTCTGGGCGTCTTCTTTGCTATTTGTTGCCATGGCAGCTTTAGTCTCATTTTTATTGCCTTGTCCACGTCTTCTGTAATTTGGTGGGTATCCATTTAACTCAAAACACTTTTGTTTTGTATGGCCCAATTTTCCATAGTGTTCACATGATGGTCGTCCTGAATTATTTCCATTATTTGCATTCAAGTTTCCTCTTTTGTTATCTACTGCAGAATTATTATTCCAATTCCTATTTCCAAATTAATTACGACTTTGTGTTGTCAATGTTGCTGCTTCTAGAGATCCCCTTATAGCGTGAAGATCTTGTTGTTTTTCTTCTTGCCTCACAAGGGAATAAATTTTATTTATATTAGTGAAAGATTCCATCAACAAAATCCGACTCCTTGTTGCTGCATATCTATCATGTAAGCCTTAAAGAAACTTTATAGCTCGATCCAGTTGCTGCAATTGATCGAAAGTTTTTTTGTTCGCACAAGTACATGGTTGTACTTGTTGTAGAGAATCCAACTTATCCCAAAGAGACTTCATTCGAGTATAATAAAGTGAAACAGATGCATCTCCTTGTCATAAATTAGAGATGGCTTGTTCGAGTTCATAGATTTTTGGTGCATTAGCCTACTAAAAATGCTCTTGCAAATCCTATTATACTTCTCTAGCAGATTGTGCATACAATACACTTCTCGCAAGTTCACTCGATATGGAGCTCAACACCCAAGATCTAACAAGATCATTACAACGTTGCCATTTACCATCATCATTTTCGTCATCTTCTGACTTTGATATAGTTCCATCAACAAAATCGAGCTTGTTCTTCGCTCGTAAAGTCATTGTCATTGCCCTTACCCATGTACCATGGTTATCACCAATGAGTAAAGGAGAAACCAATACGACAGTTGGGCTATCTAATGGATGGACAAGAAAGACATCATCATCTTGTTTATTAAGATTGGTAACTTTCTTTGATGATTGACCGTCTGCCATGAGAGTTAAACAAAATCAAAGAAAAAGTAACAAAGATTATGATCTAATACGGCTCTGATACCATGTAAAATAAAGAATATAGTGGATGAATAGAACTTCTTTTTTGCTTTTGCATTAACGTTGCTGCATATATATAGATGTACAATCCAAAAGCCTTAATAAGGATAGAATTCTAAGTTGTCTAAAATTACAGATTCACAATAATATACAAATCTAATTTCCTTAAATACAAAACCAACTTCTATACGTTAATAGTTAAAAAGGCAGATGAACACGTATGTTGCGATACTTTGTTAGTTGAGATGCTCAACTATCACCACCACCATTCACTACAAGTTTTCAAATTTTTTTAATAAATGTATACACTTTTGATTGCCCAATATGTGCAAGCCTTTTTTTTCTATTGGTCAGCTCTATCAGCCATTTGATACAGGAAGGGAAAAATTTTAATCAATCTAATGGAATGATAAAATCAAATCCTATAAACGGTAAGGAATATTGATGATTTATTAAGAGTTGTTGAATGAAACTTACTAATGGATCATGAGGGCTGATATATCATTATCTCAATCTCTACATTCATACAAGCCAAATTAACTAAGTGTACGTAATTGATTTTTGTTTTCTACAATAATCTCCTTGCAATTTAATGAGAAAGTCTTATGCACGAACCACCTGATGAAACCAAATAAAGGGCAATGTAGACCTATGGAGGGTCTTTATCTTAAAAAATATATTGACGATTGATAAAAAGAGTAAAAAACTAATAAAAAACTAAACAAAATAATAAAACTAAAAATGATACTATTAATTAAATGTATACTGAAATTTCTTTCATTATGCAATACGATATTAAAATAAACAGTTAATGCAAACAAACGCAGCATGTTTTAGTTTCCTTATTTGTGGAATCTTTCAATTCTATTAAAGTCACTATGGCACATTTCTCAATATTCATTCATATAAATAGAGGCTCAGGCTTTTTGATTTTTACACATCTCCTTTAATTCTAATTAAGTTGCTTACAATTCACTTAATAAATACAAAATGTCGAAGAGTCTTAGTTTCATCATCTTGGCTTTGCTTGTAGTGGCAAACACTAAAAGCACACTTATTACAGCCAGTCGTTTTAGCCAAGGATATCACCCAGATGCTTTATTTTCTAATAATCTTGCAGCATCACCTGAAATTGTTGATTGCTCAGGGCTTACAAGGGAAGAGTGTTTGATCGAGAAGTTAAAGAACGCTCTCGCAGACTATAAATACTATTGTCCCCTGGGGGGATGCAAATGATTTTGATAATCAGTTATTTCTTTTGTCTTTTATGAGTGCTTTTGCAATAATGATCAATTGTAGTGAAATTGAAACTATGTTTTAATAAAAGAAGAAATTAATTCATTATGAGTACGTAACGTTAGGTCATGTGTTTTCGGTGTGTGAATTGGCTTTGTTTTTTGTATACATGTCATTGAATCAGTTTACGGGAGGACAATCTATTGAAATACTAATAATGATCAAGCGATCATTATTTCTTTGTTAGTATCATTTGTAATATTTGAATTTTAAGTCCATTTTCTTTTAGGGTGAGGATAACTGCATCCTAAAAGAAAAAAAGAAAAAAAATTTGAACCTTTATATTATATTGGAATCTTATATTACAAAACAATCTTAATTAATTTGAAGGGTGAACTTCAATTTATGCACCGTGAATCTTCAATTTACCCCTAAAAAATGTGAAACCATCACCTTACCTCATTTAATGCAAAGGAAATAAATAGAAAATTTATCAACGTGCCCGCTACTTACGCTCATCTCCTGAAAAACAAATTAAAGTAAATTGTGGTTTTCATTCTTTTAGAGGTAAATTGAAGATTTTTATTGGGAGGGGAATGAATTGAAATTTACCCCAATTAAAAAACAAATTTCTTATTATTTTTTACACATATTTGCCCCATATACTGGACAATAAAAATCTTTTTTAATTAGATGAATATTGTGGGAATGTTGTAAATGTCCATTTACAAATCGCATTCAAGCAAGAAAAAAAATTATTTAAGGGAATGGACAATTTGTTGGCTAATTACTATTATTAGGCGATCCAAGACAAGTCACACTGTCACAGTAATTAAAATTTTTATTTTTTCACTTGATAATAAAAATAATAGCTTCTTACTTCCTTCTATTTTATTTTGTTTTATTTCATTTTAAAAAAATTTGAAAAATCACAAAATAGTTTAAATCAATTTTTTCTAAGTACAAATATATATTCTTTTATTTATTCGAGATGGCTAGCTTGACTTTAATTTCATATATGTTTTTGTAACTGAAATTTAGATATTTCTTTATTTTTGTCATTTGGCTAAATAATGTAATATTCTTACTTAATTGATGACTAAAAAATGATAATGTATTAATTTGTTAATTTTTATGCAGCTAGCCAGAAAGATAATAAAATTTTTTATATAAGAAAACAACGGAAGCAGAGAGAGCAATCAATTTATAATCATTTGATGATGCCAAATAAAGACTGCATGATGTTGGCTCCTACAAAGTTCAAGACTTGGCTGTAGTTACCACTAAGAATAACATGTTACCACAAAGAATAACATGTAGGATTAATTAGTACAAGGAATCTTAATCAATGTCGTCCTTTTTTAGCTTCGCTTGGTTTGTCTTTCTTCTGTAATGCTCTTGAGATGTTGTGAATTAAACAAATACAAGTTCCTAATCACAAACTTTTATCATATAGGAAGATTCATAAAATGAAGAAAAAAATTCTCACAGTCGGCGACCAAGAAGACATGAGACAATGAACAAGTAGGGGATTAAGCACTATTGTCTAGACTGAACAGAGAAACAATAGCGAATAGATAAGGCATCCAATTAAGCGACCAACTAGTGCTCCTATAATTTGATCGTAGTACTGGGGGACTTAGAGGCAAACTATTGGCTAGGTCACTGATGAATTTCCTTTTTGCCCACTTGAGCAATTGCCAAGGTAGCAAATATTCTCAATGTGAGCAACACTGTGAAAACCGAGCGGCCAATAGCATTGAACAAAATCAATAAGGCTCATACAATCTCAATTTTCATTTACCGATAACGTTACTAGTTTCGTGCTACGCAGAGTAGGTTCCAAATTACGTGGGGCATTGGGCAAAATTTTTTTACGAGGCCTTTGAGTATCAACACTTAAAGAAACGTAAAATATCTTAAAATGCAATCAATTTTTCACATCTTCAGTACTAATAATCAACAACATAGTCAGAAATTTCAAAAAGAAAAATTATCATTAAATGATTTTTTTTTTACTTCTTTCAAAATTTTTATTTCAAGAAAATATTTTAGTTTACTTTAAAAGTGGGCCAATAAACATAATAGTGTTCCTTATAGGGAAAGGCGCAAGTAATTTTATATGTTAAATAATCAATCTTTTAAAACTCGAAAAAACTTTAATAGTTTTTCTTGGAATAACTAATAACGAAAAATATTATTAGCCATAGCTCATTAGCAATAATGCTATCGAATACAGAATTTGTGTAAAAATTCTTTAAAATAAAATAATTACTAATTAAAAAGAGGCCTAAAACATAAGCTTTCCTCTTGTAAGTATAACGTAAAATATCTATTATTTTTAACATATCAAGAAAATATTGAAAGAAAAAAATCTTCTTAACATATAAGCCTAGACAACCACAATTGGGCCATTCTAATATATGTTTAAAGCCCTAAGTAACAGCCTGATTCACCTATGTTTAAAGCCACCCCTGTATGTTAGGCAAGAGGCTCTTACCACATACAAATGATTAACTAATCCCAAAATCAGAGTATCTGAAAGGAAAAAACATAATCATAAAGCCATAGATGCTTACAACTGCATTTTCTATTTAAAAATGAAAATTAAAAAACCTGATGATAATTTATAAAGCATGCATGACATTGAATTTAATTATATAACTCACTTAAATGCCGACATGTCATTGTAATTAGCGTCAAATGATGACACTACAAATAAGGTAGCTCCTCATGGCCTGTAGCCATGACAATCGTAGCAGAAAAGGTGTTGTCCCAAAGGCCATTAGCCTCAGTTGAAAAATGTATAGCCTCGTGATGAACATTTGATGGTACAATTACTTATAGTGACAAACTTGTTGATTTGGCAAATGAGGGTTATATAAACTAAGCAAAAAAGTTTAAGGTTAATTTGAATCAAAACATTTAGTTAATGGAAAACACAGGAGTACATAGAGTTAAGAAGGCAGATGAACACGTATGTTGTGATACTTTGTTAGTTGAGATACTCAACTATCACCACCACCATTCACTACAAGTTTTCAATTTTTTTTGGGCTAAATGTATAGACTTTCGATAGCCCAATATGTGCAAGCCTTTTTTGTTCTTTTTTTTGGTCGGCTATATCAGCCATTTGATACAGGAGGGAAAAAAAATTAATAAATCTAATGGAAGGATAAAATCAAATCTTATAAACGGTAAGGAACATTAATGATTTATTAAGAGTTGTTGAATGAATCTTACTAATGGATCATGAGGGTTGATCTATCATTATCTCAATCTCCTCATTTATACCAGCAAACTTAACCAAGTATATGTAATTGATTTTTGTTTTCTACAATAATTTCCTTGCAATTTAATGAGAAAGTCTTATGCACGAACCACCTGATGAAACCAAATAAAGGGCAATGTAGACTTGTGGAGGGTCTTTAGCATAAAAAATAGCTTGCTGGTTGATATAAAGAGTAAAAATCTAATAAAAAACTAAACAAACTAATAACACTAAAAATGATACTATTAATTAAATATATACTGAAATTACTTTCATAATGCAACACATATTAAAATAAACAGTTAATGCAAACAAATGCAGCATGTTTTATTTTCCTTATTTATGGAATCTTTCAATTCCATTAAAGTCAGTGTGGCAAGTTTCTCAATATTCATTCATATAAATAGAGGCTCATGACTTTCTGATTTTTACACCTCTTTTAATTCTAATTAAGTTGCTTACAATTCACTTAATAAATAAAAAATGTCAAAGACTATTAGTTTCGTCATCTTGGCTTTGTTTATAGTGGCAAACACTAAAAGCACACTTATTACAGCCAATCATTTTAGCCAAAGATATCACTCAGATGCTTCATTTTCTAATAACCCTGCAGCATCACCTGAAATTGTTGATTGCTCAAGACTTACAAGGGAAGAGTGTTTGATCGAGAAGTTAAAGAACGCTCTTGCAGACTATAAATACTACTGCCCCCCGGGGGGATGCAAATGATTTTGATAATCAGTTATTTCTTTTGTCTTTGATGAGTGCTTTTGCAATAATGATCAATTGTAGTGAAATTGAAACTGTGTTTTAATAAAAAAAAGAAATTAATTCATTATGAGTACGTAATGTTAGGTCATGTGTTTTCGGTGTGTGAATTGGCTTCTTTTTTTTTTGTATACATATCGTTGAATCAATCTACGAGAGGGCAATCTATTGAAATACTAATAATGATCAAGCGATCATTATTTCTATGTTAGTACCAATTGTAATATTTGAATTTTAAGTCCATTTTCTTTTAGGGTGAGGCAAACTGCATCGTAACAAAAAAAAAATTAAACCTTTCTATTTTATCGGAATCTTATATTACAAAGCTCTCTGAATTAATTTGAAAGGTGAACTTCAATTTACGCCCCGTGAAACTTCAATTTACCTCTAAAAAATATGAAAACATCAACTTACCCTTATTTACTGCAGAGGAAATAAATAGAAAATTTATCAACGTGCCTGCTATTTAGGCTCACCTTCTAAAAAATTAAAGTAAATTGACGTTTTCATTCTTTTGAAGGTAAATTGAAGATTTTTATTGGGAGGGGGATGAATTGAAGTTTACCCCAATTACTAAAAATTTTCTTATTAGTTTTGACAAGTATTTGGCCCATATATTGAACAAACAAAAATCTTTTTTAATTAGATGAATATTGTTGGGATGCTGCAAATGTCCATTTGCAAATCTTATTCAAACAAGAAAAAAAATTAAATAAGGGAATGGACTATTTATTGGCTACTTACAATTATTAGGCAGCACAAGATAAGTCACACTGTCACAGTAATTAGAATTTTTATTTTGTGACTTGAAAATAAAAATATAGGCTTCTTACTACCTTCTGTTTTATTTCATTTTAAAAAAAATTAAAATCACAAAATAGTTTAAATCAATTTTTTCTAAGTACAAATATATATTCTTTTGTTTATTTGAGATGGCTAGCTTGGCTTTAATTTAATATATGTTTTTGTAACTGAAATTTATATATTTCTTTATTTTTGTTATTTCGCTAAATAATGTAATATTCTTACTTAATTGAGGACTAAAAAATGATAATGTATTAATTTATTAATTTTTATGCAGTTAGCTAAAAAGATAATAAAATTTTTTTATAAGAAAACAATGGAAGCAGGGATATCAGTTAATTTATAATCATTTGATCATGCAAAATAAAGACTGCATGATGTTGGCTCCTACAAACTTCATGACCTGGATGTAGTTACCACTAAGAATAACATGTTATCACAAAGAATATCATGTAGCATTAATTAGTACAAGGAATCTTAATCAATTTCATCAGTTTTTAGTTTTTCCTGGTTTGTCTTTCTTCTGTAATGCTCTTGAGATGTTATGAATTAAACAAATACAAGTTCCTAATCACATACTTTTATCATATAGAAAGCCTTACAAAATGAAGAAATAGATTCTCATAGCCGGCAACCAAGAAGACATGAGACAATGAATAAGTAGGGGATTAAGCACTGTTGTGTAGGCTGAACAGAGAAGCAATAGCAAATAGATAAGGCATCCAATGAAGCGGACAGCTAATGCTCCTATAATTTAATCGTAGTACTGGGGGACTTGGAGGCAAACTATTGGCTAGCTTACTGATGAATTTCGTTTTTGCCACTAGAGCAATTACCGAGGCAATAAATATTCTCGATGTGAGCAACACTGTGAAAACCAAGCGGCCCAGAGCATTGAACAAAATAGATAATGCTTATACAATCTCAATTTTGATTTACTGAGAACGGTACTAGCTTTGAGCTACGCAGAGTAGGTTGTAGATAACGTGGAACATTGGGCAAAAGTTTTTTACGAAGCCTTTGAGTATCAACACTTAAAGAAACGTAAAATATCTTAAAATGCAATCAATTTTTTGTTAACATGAATATGTTAATAATATTGATTTTGATGATAATAAACTTTAAATGGTTTTTGATTAAAATGTTGGAGCCAGTTCTTAATAAATGAGAGCCTTATAAACATTCTAATTATATTCATAAAAGATGGATCACTATTAAATTTCAAATTGGAAAATGATTCTCAGCAAAATCTGGCTTAAACTGTTATTAGGGAAATAAACGGTTAATCAACAAAAAACAGAGAGCAACATACTGCCTAAGCTCTAACCGGTTAAGAAAAATAGAAAACACAAAAAGCTGGAAAGGCTACTGGAATTTAACGGCAAATCGTTTATTTAAACGGTTAACTGATAAAATCCAGAATGAAAGATTGTACCCGGAAACAAACGGCAAAAGCTTAACTAAAACAGATAAAGCTAACTCGTTTTGCAAGTTACAGGAAACAAACAGCGAACCATTAATTACAAATGGCTAACCGATAAATTCCAGAGAAGTCATTTCATGCAAATCCTTAACCGTTTAATATAAACGGATAATTGATGTTCATCTTGCAGGTCTCTGGGAATTAACGGCGAAAGGATAACCACAAACGGCAAACCGTTTATTTAAAATTTGGCCCAACGGTAACTTTTGACTGGATTAAACGGTTAACCGTTAATGGTTAACGGCGAACCGTTTTCGGGCAGACAGTTTGTAACGGCTAGTTTTTTAGCTCCAACTATAAATAAGCTCTTTCAAATTCAAACAAGATTGATCACAACACGGCCATTGAGCTTATATTCGAGAATAAAATCTTCATAGAGCTTTAAAACACATTCTTACTTCATCTATTCACACATTGGGTATTGATTTATAATCTTAAATATTGTGTGAGAGAAAAATAATTTTTAATCTTTTACTTTGAGTGATTGTAAGTCCTGGGATACACTTGGGTTAAGAGATTGGGGATAATCTCTTGTTGTAAAGGTTCATTGACACCTTGGAAGTTAAGTGTAAGCATTTGAAGCCTTAGAGGCGTGCTTAGTGAAATCCTCAAGCCCAGAAAGCTTGGAGTCGTGGACGTAGGTGAGGTTGGCTGAACCACATAAAAATCTTCGTGTTTGAATCTCTCTTCCCTTATCTTTTTATATTGTAATTGATTTAAGTGTTATTCCTTTAAATTTATTTTAGATTTGGTTGATAATTTGTTTAGAATCAAATAATTTTTTAGAATTTTGTTTAGAATCAAATAATTTTTTAGAATCTCAATTCACCCCCCTCTTTGGTTGCACACTTGTATTTCGTTTGGTATCAGAGCTTGGTTCTCTTGTTAGGACTTAACCGCCTAGAGTAAAAGATTCATGACAACCCAAAATGACTCAACCTTTAGGAAAGGACAGTCCACAACTAGACCACCGTTCTTTGACGGAAATGACTACCCATATTGAAAAACTATTATGAGAATTTATTTACAAGCACTAGATTATGAAATTTGGGAAGTTGTATGTGATGGTCCGTTTTTGCCCCTAAATAAAAATGAAGTCGGGGAAGAAATTCCAAAACCTTCAAGGGAATGGAATGAATTGGAAAAGAGAAAAGTTTCTCTAAATTCCAAAGTTATGAATGCTTTATTTTGTGAACTTGATAAAAAAGAATTTCATCGAGTCTCTAATTGTAAAAGTGCCAATGAAATTTGGCATAAACTTGAAGTAGTCTATGAAGGCACAAATTAAGTGAAAGAGTCAAAAATCAGTAGGTACACTCGACAATATGAGTTGTTCTAAATAGAACAAAATGAGAGTGTGTACTCTATGTATACGAGATTTACGGACATAGTAAACACCCTAGGAGCCTTAGGAAAGGTCTTCTCAAATAGCGAGAAAGTTAAGAAAATCATTAGGTCACTTCCAAAAGAATGGAGACCTAAAAGAACCGCTATTGAAGAGCTCAAAGATTTAAATGCTTTACCTCTTGATGATTTAATTGGTCCTCTCATTTCATATGAAGAAGATTTGGCCGCAAAAAAATGGCTTGAGGAGAAGAAGAAAAATATTGCTCTTAAAGCTTCAAAATATGAGAGTGATGGAAGAGTGAACCAGATGATGAAGAGCTGGTCATGCTAACAAGGAGGTTCAGAAAATTCTTCAAGAAAACCAGAGAGCGAAGAAATTTCAGAAACTTCAAGAACCAAAGGGGGAAGAAAGAGGTAATCACATGCTATGAATGCAAGAAGCCTGGCCATATAAGATCGGAGTGCCCCCTTATCAACAAACTCAAGAAGAAAGCCATGGTTGCAACTTGGGATGATAGCGAGGAAGATTCAAGTGATGAAGAAGGGTCGCAAAAAGTATCAAACCTAGCGCTTATGGCAATAGGAGGGGATGATGATCTTAATGAGATAAGTGATCCCACCTATGATGAATTGTACAATGCTTTTAAAGAATTGCATAATGAGTTGATAAAGATTGGTAAAAAAAATGTATGTCTTAAAAAGGAAATGGCAAAGTTTAAAAATGAAAATGAATCTCTAAATACAAGTATTGCATGCCTAGAAGTAGAGAACAAAACATTGCATGATGAAATTGCATTATCAAATGAGAAACCTAGCATCTCACATGCGCATTTAGAATCACACATAGATTATTTGAAAAATGAAAACCAAATGCTTAAGAAAAATAGCAATGAGTTGAATGAGATTGTTTTGAAATTTACAAATGGGCAAAAGATGTTGGACAATATGCTTAACTCACAAAAATGTGTTTTTGATAAAGGACTTGGGTATAAGCCTAACTTGAAGCAAAAGTATTATAAAAATTATTTTGTTAAAGCTACCTCCACAAGTGATCATAAGATTGTATGTAATTTTTGTAATCAAGATGGTCATATGAAAAATAGATGTCTAGTGAAAAGAAATGCATATTATGGTATGAAATGCATTTGGGTTCCAAAAGGAATCACTACTAACTCTCAAGGACCCAAAAAGCTTTGGGTACCTAAAACTTGAGTTTTTCTTTGTAGGGCTTGAAGAATAAGAAAAATAAATGGTACTTGGACAGTGGTTGTTCAAGACACATGACTGGAAACTATGCATGGTTCTCAAGCTTCACCAAAATTGAAAATGGTGGAGACGTATCTTTTGGAGACAACTCAAAAGGAAAAATTCTTAGAATTTGAAATGTTGGTAAAGTTTCCTCAACTCTAATTGAGAATGTATGTTTGGTTGAGAACTTAAAACACAACTTAATTAGTATTAGTCAATTATGTGACAAAGGTTATAAAGTTATCTTTGATAAATTTAGTTGTGTTATTGAGAATTCATGTGATGACAAGATCTTATTTGTTGGGAATAGATGTGGTACTGTTTATATCATTGACATAGAATATGTATCTACTCTTGATAAATATTTTTCGGCATTGCATGATGATGTTGGTTATGGCATAGAAGGTTAGGACATGCAAGTATGGATTTGATTTCAAAAATTTCGAAAAATAATTTAGTTAAAGGTCTTCCAAAAAATGGTTTTAAAAAAGATAAGATTTGTGAAGCTTGTCGATTTGGAAAACAAATCAAAACATCTTTCAAAAATAAAAATCATATTTCTACTTCAAAACTACTTCAACTTCTTCACATAGATTTATTTGGGCCTTCTAGATATGCTAGTCTAAATGACAAATATTATGCATTTGTGATAGTGGATGATTTTTCTAGATATACATGGGTATTATACTTAGCCAATAATGATAATGCTCTTGATGCCTTTAAAGAGCTTTGTAAGAAAATACAAAATGAAAAAGGGTATGGTATTGCATGCATTAGGAGTGATCATGAAGGAGAATTTGAAAATCAGACATTTGAGATTTTTTGTAATGATTTTGGCATTGAGCATCAATTTTCATCACCTAGAACTCAACAACAAAATTGAGTTGTTGAGAGAAAGAATAGATCTATTCAAGAAATGACTAGAACTATGTTGAATGAAAATTCATTGCCTAAGTATTTTTAAGCCGAGGCCGTCAACACCGCTTGTTATGTTTTAAATCGTGTGTTGCTTAGACCTAACCTTAACAAAACTCTATATGAGCTTTGGAAACATAAAAAAACTCAATATTGGTTATTTCAAAGTTTTTGGATGCAAATGTTTTATTTGAACACAAAAGATAATCTTGGCAAATTTTATCCAAAATCTAATGTTGGAATTTTTATTGGTTATTCACACTCAAGCAAAGTTTATAGAGTTTATAATAAAAATACACTAATTGTAGAAGAATCTATGCATGCATGTTACATTTGATGAGTCTAACCCCTCCTCTGCGGAGAAAGGAATAAATTATGATGATGCAAATGAAGAGTTACAAGAAGAACCATCAAAGGACAATCAAGAGAATGCACCACAAAGAAATCAAAAGGATGAACAAGAAGAGCAAACAAATATGGAGCAACATGAAGGTACTTCTCAAGCACTCCCCAAGGAGTGGAGGTATGTTTCTTCTCACCCTAAAGATGTAATCTTAAGAGATCCATCACGAGATGTTACAACTAGATCATCACTTAGGAATACTTGTGAGCATAATGCATTTATTTCTTAAATTGAACCCAAATCCTTTGCGGATGCGAAAAATGATGAATCTTGGATTATGGCAATGCAAGAGGAGTTAAATCAATTTAAAAGAAATAATGTGTGGGAATTAGTTCCTAAACCGGAACATCAATCCGTCATAGGTACTAAATGGATATTTTAGAAATAAGATGGATGAATCCGGTGTAGTTGTAAGAAATAAAGCTAGATTAGTGGCTCAAGGTTACAACCAAGAAGAAGGAATTGATTTTGATAAAACTTTTGCACCCGTTGCTAGACTAGAATCAATTAGAATGTTGTTGGCATTTGCATGTCATAAACATTTCATTTTATTTCAAATGGACGTGAAAATTACTTTATTAAATGGGTATATTATGGAAGAAGTGTATGTAAAACAACCCCCTGGTTTTGAAAATGAAAAATTTTCAAATCATGTTTATAAGTTGTTTAAAGCCTTATATGGATTAAAACAAGCACCTAAAGCATGGTATGATAGGCTTAAGAATTTCTTGTTAGAAAATAATTTTTCCATCGGTAAAACGGATACTACTCTCTTTGTCAAACATAAGGACAAAGACATACTTGTTCAAATTTATGTTGATGATATTATTTTTAGGTCTACTAATGAATTGTTGTGTAAAGAATTTTCATCTTGCATGAGTAATGAGTATAATGGGAGAGTTGAAGTACTTCTTAGGCTGCAAATAAAACAAAATGAGGAAGGAATTTCATAAATCAAGCCAAGTATGTAAAAGATCTACTTAAAAGATTCGGCATTGATGACTCAAAGACCAAAAACACTCCAATGAGCACAACAACCAAACTTGACAAATATGAAAAAGGAAAGGAAGTGGATATCAAAATGTATCGAGGTATAATCGAATATTTACTTTATTTAACTGCAAATGGACCCGATATCATGTTTAGTGTATGTTTGTGCACAAGATTTCAATCTTGTCCCAAGGAATCCCATTGTTAAAAGAATTTTCCGTTATTTGAGTGGAACCATAGATATCGACCTTTGGTATCCTAGGGGAACTCATATATATTTAACATGCTATTCGGATGCAAACTTTGCCGGTTATAAAGTTGATAGGAAAAGCAGTAGTGGAACTTGCTATATTCTAGGTCACTCACTTGTTTCATGGTTTAGCAAGAAATAAAATTATATTGCACTTTCAACTACCGAGGCTGAATATATAACTGCAGGAAGTTGTTGTGCACAAGCTCTTTGGATGAAACAAACACTTAGAGACTATGGTACTAACCTAGAACAAATTCCTATTAAGTGTGATAATACTAGTGCTATAAATCTTTCAAAGAATCTCATTCAACACTCTAGAACCAAGCATATAAAAAAAGACATAATTTCTTGAGAGATCATGTTCAAAAGGGAAATATTACATTAGAGTTTATTTCTAAAGAAAAACAACTCGCCGATATTTTTACCAAACCCCTTGGCGAAGAACAATTTTTAAAAATTCAGCATGAATTTGGGATGATGAAATTTTCGCATTAACGTCTCTATTCATGCTATTGAGTGTATTGAATTGATTGACTTATTGGTGATTTAATATTTATGAAAAGCTTAAGCTTGATATTCAAATGATGTATTTTCTTTGTTAATTCTTGATTGATTATATGAATTAATTGTTTGAATACATATTCATGAATCATGCATTAAAATGGCTCATAAAACATTTTTAGATCAATTAAATGATCTTAAAATGTATTATTTGCTGGCCAAAAATTAAATCAAATGTGTGAAATTGTAGATAAAATAAACGGATAACCGTTTCCAAAAAATGGTGAACCGTTTTGTTCTAAAAACGAGATTATATGTCTGTCTTTTTACCCTTTACCGTTTGATGCAATCGATAAACCGTTTAAAAATAAAGAGTCCTCTAACAGTTACTCCTTAGCCGTTAAGAGCTTAACCTTTCACCATTTCCCATTCTTTAGCCTCTGGAAGTTACCCCTTAACCGTTTTCGTGATTATAAAATTTTTCAAAGGTTTTTCTTCTCCTTCTCCAGTTGCCCTTTCACCGTTTCGGCCATTGTTGTGTAGCCGAAGCTTCCTCTGCCCTCAAACCTTCATTTTTCTTATTTTTTTTGCCAAATCAAACCTATAACATCATTTCTTATCACCTTTAGAACACTTTCACCGATTTAAATCTTCAAATCAAGCCCAAAATTGAAAAATCCCAAATTTAAACTCTAACTGCAGTCATTCGGGTTTCTTCTTTTTTAACCCAATTCTTGCCCTTCTTCAACCAAATTGAGCCTCAAAATCACATCCTTTACTCATTCCTAAGCAAATAATTGGTTCATCTTCTTCTCATCACATCTCTCCCGCAATTTTCAAACTCCTTTATTCTTCACCATGGCTGCACCCCCTCGAAGAAATCTCAGGCGAAAATATGTGCCTCCAAGGAATCATATACCACCACGGGAAGTCTCTGAATTCGCAAGAATTCATTTCCCCATGCCTTTCTTGGCCAAGCGGTTCGAGGTTCGCTTCAATGGTCGCAAGGTACTTGACTCTTCTTATGTTGAAATAGATGATTTCAGTACCTTAGTTGTATATGGCAGAAGCATTAGGGATATGGTTCAGCCTTGGGAGTCTACCATTGACTTTGATGACCGAGTTTATCCCAATTTAGTGCCAGTCTTTTATTCGAACATGGAAATCTCCGCAACTCGCCCAGATAGGATAGTTACTCAAGTCGGCGGTGTGCCTATAGAATTTGATGATGAGGACCTAAATGGCTTTCTAGGTATCTATAGTGAGGGTCATGAAATTTATACCTCTAGGAAAGCCCTTTCGTTTGACGGTTTTAGTCATGTTGATGGAGTCCGCAATATTTGTCGCCGTTGAGACTTGTCTAATAAGATCTGTAATTTACCTTTTCGGTCTCAACTTTTACCTCTCCAAGTTCGCATTCTTCACACTATTTTACAGCACATAGTGATTCCTAAGAAGGGTCACTCGAATGAGGTTACGAGGTTGGACGTTGGCCTATTGGACAGCCTCATTACAGGTCGTCCCATTAACCTCAGCTATGTTATTGTGTGGCAAATGTTGAGTACTCCCGCAGTTAACCACCGCTTACTTCCATATGGCAGTATCATTACTAAGATACTGCGACACTTTAAGGTGCCTCTTCTCGATACTGGTTATATGGAGACTAGACGGATTGGCTCAGAAGCCATGACTAGTATCAGTTTTTCTAGGAAGAATGAAGAGTGGATAAAGACTAAAACCTCTAAAAACCGGGATACCTTGATTGCTCCAGAGGACGATCGGATGCTCAACGATATCTATCCTCCTGATAAGCTTCCATATTTTAGATTAGGAGCTCATCTTCATCCTCTGCGTCGCCGTTTTGTCCCCCGGCCTCCAGCTGACTGTGACTCTGAGGAGTGTGCGATGGATGCTGACATTCCCTCCTCTTTCAAGCCACCTCTAGCTCTCGAGCAGCCTCCTGCTCCTGAGCCATCTGTTGTTCCAAAGCAGCCCTCTGCCTCTGAGCCACCTCCAGTTCCAGTTCAGCCTCCTACTTCAGACGTTGTGCAGCAGTTGATTGCTGATATTCACTGGATTTCGAAGCGCCAGCAGCTGATTCTCAATCGGTTGGACACTTTTTCCCGTGACCACCAGCGGCTACGTTCTGACTTTCAGACCTTCCAGCAGCGGAGCATTGATCAGCAGCTTGAGCTTATAGCTGGACAGCGCACTCTTCTTCGTTATTTTGGTTATGATCCGAGGAGTACATATTCTCCACCTCTATAGTTTCTAAGTTCTATTTTGGCACATATATTTTATATTTTGTTTGTTTGTGTGTTGCTATTTATATTTTTATATACACTGCTACCTCTATATGATCTTGATAGATTTTGATGACATGTTCTTGTGATGTTCTTGATGTTGGATGACTTGATATTGGTTGATGAGATTGTTGGTTTATTGGTTAATAGAGTTGTTGTTTTGCTGGTTGATGGAGTTGTTGGTTTATTGGAAGATGGAGTTATTGTTAATATATTTTGGAAGTATTTTAATCTCATTTTGTATTAGCGGCTTTGCTCCATTTTAAGGGGAAATTCTGCCAAATTTTTCGCTCGCCAAAACTGGGTCACTTCTTTATTCTTTGGATTTACGGATTTCTTTTCTCTATTTTCTTTTTGATGATGAAGGGGCAGATAATTATGGGGAGATTTGAAATGAATTTGTTTTTAAATAAATTTTTTTTATTCCTTTGAGCAAAAATCATTTTATTGGACTTTTTTTTTAAGTGGGTCATATATTAAGGGGGACTTATATTAAGAGGGAGCAAAATATTAATTGAAGTTTGTCATCATAAAAAAGGAGGAGACTGTTAACATGAATATGTTAATAATATTGATTTTGATAATAACAAACTTTAAATGGTTTTTGATTAAAATGTTGGAGCTATTTCTTAATAAATGAGAGCCTTATAAACATTCCAATTATATTCATAAAAGATGGATCACTGTTAAATTTCAAATTGGAAAATGATTCTCAGCAAAATCTGGCTTAAACTGTTATTTTGGAAATAAACGGTTCACCATTTATTTAAACGGTTCACTGACTAAAAACAGAGAGCAACATATTGCCTAAGCTCTAACCGATTAAGAAAAACAGAAAACACAAAAAGCTGGGGAGGCTACTGGAATTTAATGCAAACTGTTTATTTAAACGGTTAACCGATAAAATTCATAATGAAAGATTATACCTGGAAACAAACGGCAAAAGCTTAACTGAAACAGATAAAGCAAACTCGTTTTACAGGTTACTGGAAACAAACGGCGAATAGTTAATTACAAACGGCTAACAGATAATTTCCAGAGAAGTCATTTCATGCAAATCCTTAACCGTTTAATATAAACGAATAATTGATGTTCATCTTGCAGGTCTCTGGGAATTAACGGTGAAAGGTTAACCATAAACGGCAAACCGTTTATTTGAAATTTGGCCCAACGGTAACTTTTGACCGGCCTAAACAATTAACTATTAATGGTTAACGGCGAACCGTTTTCGGACAGACAGTTTGTAACGGCTAGTTTTTCAACTCCAACTATAAATAAGCTCATTCAAATTCAAACAAGATTGATCACAACACGACCATTGAGCTTATATTCGAGAATACAATCTTCATAGAGCTTTAAAACAAATTCTTACTTCATCTATTCACACATTGGGTATTGATTTATAATCTTAAATATTGTGTGAGCGAAAAACAATTTTTAATCTTTTACTTTGAGTGATTGTAAGTGTTGGGATACACTTTGGTTAAAAGATTGGGAATAATCTCTTGTTGTAAAGGTTCATTAACACCTTGGAAGTCAAGTGTAAGCATTTGAAACCTTTGAGGCGTGCTTAGTGAAATCCTCAAGCCCAGAAAGCTTGGAGACGTGGACGTAGGCGAGGTTGGCCGAACCACGTAAAAATCTTCGTGTTTGAATCTCTCTTCCCTTATCTTTTTATATTGTAATTGATTTAAGTGTTATTCCATTAAATTCATTTTAGATTTGGTTGATAATTTGTTTAGAATCAAATAATTTTTTAGAATCCCAATTCACCCCCCTCTTGGGTTACATACTTGTATTTCATTTTTGACATCTTCAGTACTAATAATCAACAACATAGTAAGAAATTTCAAAAAGAAAATTTGTCAATAAAAGAGGTTTTTTTTTTACTTCTTTCAAAATTATTATTTCAAGAAAATATTTTATTTTACTTCAAAAGTGGGCCAATAAACATAATAGTGTTCCTTATAGGGAAACGCGCTAGGCATTTAATATGTTAAATAATCAATTTTTTAAAACTTAGAAAAACTTTAATGGTTTTTTCTTGGAATAAGTAATAACGAAAAATATTATTAACCATAGCTCATTAGCAATTGCTATCAAATACAGAATTTGTGTAAAAAATTCCTAATAAAAAAATAATTATTAATTAAAAAGAGACCTAAAAAAATTAGCTTTCCTCTTGTAAGTGTAACGTAAAATATCTATGAATTTGACCATATCAAAAAAATACTTAAAGAAAAAAATTTTCTTAACATATAAAACCTCGACAACCACAATTGGGCCATTCTAACATATGTTTAAAGCTCTATACAACAGCTTGGTTCACCTATATTTAAAGTCACCCATGTATACTAGGCAAGAGACTCTTACCACATACAAAGGATTAACTAATTGTTGAGTACTAGAAAGTATATATTTATAAAAGAGAAAATCGTCATTTTATACTTCAAGTCTCACTAACATCTCTACTTTTATATATTTAAGTCCCTTGTGATTTAATTATGTGTGTTTTATTTTAATTAATTATTTTATGTATTTTAGGGGCATCATGGTCATTTCATAATGAACGAGAGATCAGATAGCAAAACGGACAGTAATTCTGAACTCAGGACCGTCGAAAACCTTAGGAGAAGTATAAAAGGATAAACGACACTATTAATAGGTATTGTACTGTTCATAGTACTGTTTACGACATTGTTCACATACACGGACCGATGACGTAGCATTGATAGATGACATGGCAGCATTCTATTGGACGAATGATGTGGCATTGACTGCTTATGGGCGTTGACTGATGATTTGGTTTTGACCGATGATGTGTCACGATCATATTGGACTAAAATTTTGAGGTGGAGTTGACCGGTGACATGGCAGTATGTTAGTGGACCGGAAAAATGCACATACGGTACATGCATATACACAAAATGACAACCATGATGATGTGTTTTATCCAATCGGAACTTGCCACGTGTCGCAATCCTGAGTGTCTAGATTGTTTTAATCTGATGGCCATGATTTACTCATTGTATCTACAAATAGGGGACTCCCCCCTAATTTGACACATCTTAATTCATTTTTTAGCTCTATTTTCTGTAATTCCTTCTCTATCTTGTATTTTCTACGTATTTTAATAAATTTCAATTTTACCCCTAATATAATTATGAGTAGCTAATTTTCTTTTAAGCTTGGGTTGAAGGTAAAGTCTCAACATGTCTTATGGGCTTAATTTGGTAAATTTATTTTCTCTTTCCCTCTAATTTTTGTGGATATTTTGACTTTTCGTCGATAGATAGTAATAATCTTGTCTAGTGCAAGGTTATAACTCTTTGGCACGATAAGTCTTTAGCACCATTTTGATTAGAGTGAGGTTTATAAGGAGTGGAAACTCCCCTCATGATTTAATTAGCACTAATAAGGAATATTAAGCTCATGGTTCATGTTGATGCAAATCTAGATACCCAAGCGCTCCATTTCAATAGATTTTACTTTAATTTATTCCCGTTATTCTAATTTAAATTTTAGGATAAGTCTAAATCACTTTCACCATAAATCCAACCACCTACTTAGAAACTTAATTGTACATGCAATTAAAATTCAGCTTCTTGAGGGATCGACACTCGTCACCATTGATCTATTCTACAATAGATTTATGCACATGCGAGTTCAATAAAATATACACAACAAGTTTTTGACGCTGTTGTGGGGGAGGTAAGTTACTTTAATTCCTAGAATTAGTTTTTAATAATTTTATTTTTAGTTGTTTTCTTGTAATTTCTTTTTCTTATTTAAAAAATGAAAAGAAAGTGAATGTGCATTTTGAGGTAAGAATTTCTTTTCTTTTTCTCTTCTTTAAATTTCTGTAATTTAATTTTCAAGTTATTTTTCTATGTAATTTTTCGTTTATCTTATTAATTTATTTTAATTTTAGTTAATTTATTTCACGTTTTTTTTTGTGTTTTTATAGTAAAGTTGTAACAGCGTGATAAGGTTAGTATCATAATTTTTCCTTCTTCTTTATTTTTATTAGTTTTGTTCTCATTTTTTGTGTTCTTTGCAAGCATGGTCGAAGGTCACAATTACCTAATCTTGAGCTCATAGACTTTGAACTCAAAAGAACACTTCGCACACACAAACACGTTGCAATTAAAAATAAAATTGAAATAGATTTGCAACAACAACATCATGCATAAGATACCCAAATGTAGTTGCTAGGAGTTTTGAGTTAAAACCTATTGTGCTAAATTGTCTCCCAACATTTTATGGCCTAGAAAATGAAGACCTATATAATCATTTAAATGATTTTCATGCTGTTTGTTAAACTTTTAAATATGAGAATTTTTCAGATTATAATATTAAACTTATATTATTCTTATTTTCTTTAAAGGATAGAGCTCATTCATGGTTCAATACAATGCTTGCTAATAGCATTACATCGTAGGAACAAATGGTAAAAAAAATTTGAATAAATACTTTTCAGTGCATAAAATCAATGTTATTCGCAAGAAAATCTAAGAGCTTACCCAGAGAGGAGACAAGCAGTTTTTCGAAGCATGGGGGCGATTCAATGGGCTACTCTTGAAGTGTCCACATCATGGGTATGAGAAATGGCACCAATGTCAATACTTTTTAGAGGGATTATATTTGCATGTGCAAGATTGGCTAATGGCAATAAGTGGAGGAGAGTTAATGTCAAAAAGTACATCAAAGATTTGAGATTTCTTCCAGCGACAAGCGGATAATTCCTAACAATGGAGTTGGTCACTTAGGAATATTAAAAAAATTAAGGGAGTGAATGAGGTTCACATTGGCGAGTCAAATTCAGAAATTAAAGAAGTTAAAGAGATGGTTGAAGGTCTTTCCTGACAAATAGCATCGTTAATGGCTGCTAAATCAACAGAGTCACATGACCATGACTTATACCCAAATCAAGTCAATGCCATAAGCGTAATGAGAAAGCCATCAAACTACAACCCTTACTTCAACACATATAATCCAAGATGGAGAGACCATCACAATTGTTCATGGTCTCAAGGATTCCAACAGAATGGATCAACAGCTCCAGCTCTACCAATGCAACCAACTCCTCAAGTTCCTCAAGCCTCTCAGTCCTCATTTAGACCATACAATCAGAACTAGAAGTACTCTCAACCTAGACCATGGGATGATGCATTCCAAAACTTCAAAAATCTTACTCATTCCACAATTGAGCAATAAAATCACACCATTAATGAACTACGAAATGAGATGAGAGCAGGCTTTAACTCACAGACTCAATCAGTTTCAAACCTCGAAAGATGGTGGGATAGTTTGCCTCTTTGGTTCAAACCTTGGTGATGACTGTTGAGAAAGACAAATTTCCAAGTCAACCAGTGCATAATCCTAAAGGAGTGCATGAAGCAAGTACCAATTCACCACAGTAGCATGGAGAGGTCAAAGCCATCATGACCTTGCGAAAAGACAAAGAAGTAGACAATAAAGTGGAGATGCCGGTGACAAAAATAACTCAACTTGTACCTATGAATGCTGAGGACTCATCACTAGAGGAGAAAGAAGAAACCAGCCCATGAGAATACGTTCCTAAAGCTCCATTTCCCCAAAGATTAGCTAAAAGAAAAAAGGAAAAATCCACATATGAGATTCTTGAAATATTTAAACATATAAGTGTTAACATCCATTTTCTTGACGCTATAAAACAAGTGTCATCTTATGCCAGGTTTCTTAAAAACCTTTGTACTAAAAAGAAAAACATTCACGTTCAAAAGAAGGTTTTTTTAACAAAAAACATTAGCTCTATACTCTAACACAAAATTCCTCTAAAATACAAAAACTCAGGCTTCTCCACTATCTGATGTAGTATAGGGAACCACACAATTGAGAATGCTTTGTTGGACTTAGGACCTACTGTAAATCTGTTGTCTTACCCAGTATTTGTGAAACTTAGACTGGGAGAATTACACCCAACTCCAGTGGTGTTACAGCTTGCAGATCGGTCCATGAAAATACCTCATGATATTGTACATGACGTGCTTATCCAGTTATATAAGTTTTATTTTCCTGTTGATTTCATCGTAATTGACACTCAACCAGTCCAAGATTCAAGAAAGTGCATCCCCATTATCCTAGGTCGACCTTTCTTGGCAACTGCCGATGCTCACATTCAATGCAGGACTGAAAATATACAGTTGTCCTTTGGCAACATGACTATGGAGCTAAATATCTTCAACATTACCAAACAACCTCATAATGCAGATGATGGAATTGTTGATGTGAATTTAATAGAAGCATTAATTGATAATACTTTTCTTTCAAACCTTAGTGATGACCATTTACAAACATGTTTAATTCACTTTAGTTCGAATTTTGATATTGACAGATCAGACGATTAGGTCAACGCCTTACTTGATTCAGCATCATCCATGGACACTAATAAATGGAAGTCAAGAGTTGAACAACTAGCACCATCAAAGAAGAAACTCAGCCCATTATCATAATTACCACCAAAACTCGAGCTCAAATCATTACCCAACACTTTGGAATATGCGTTCTTGAGAGAAGAAAGCACTCTACCAATAATCATTTCATCATCCCTAAATGATGAACAAAAAGGTAAGTTGTTGAAAGTTTTAAAAGAGTACAAAGGAGAATTAAGATGGACCATAGCCGACATAAAAGATATAAACCCAGTAGACTACATGCATTACATTTACCTTGATGAAAATGCAAAACCTACCAGGGAAATGCAATGTCGGTTGAACCCTAACATGAAAGAAGTTGTTAGAACTAAAGTCCTTAAACTATTAGACGCAGGTATCATTTACCCCATTTCTGATAGTTCATGGCTCAGTGATATGCAAATTGTCCCCAAAAAGTCAAGAGTCACAGTAGTTACCAATGTTGATAATGAATTGATACCCACTAGAGTTACTATAGGATGGCGTGTATGCACTGTTATAGAAAGTTGAATTATGTTACACATAAAGACCATTTTCCTTTACCATTTATCAATCAAATGCTTGATAAATTAGCAAGTCATGAATTTTATTACTTTCTAGATGGCTACTCAAGATATAACCAAATTCCCATAACACCAAAAGATCAAGAGAAAACCACTTTCGCTTGCCCTTTTGGCACTTTTGCATATATGATAATGCCATTTGGATTATGTAATGCACCTGCTAGATTTCAATGATGCATGTTAAGTATTTTTTCTGATATGGTTGAACAATTCTTTAAGTATTTATGGATGGCTTTTCTATTTTTGGTGATTTATTCGATCAATATTTACATCATCTAATACTAGTTCTGCAGAGATGTATCGAGAAAAATTTGGTCTTGAATTGGGAGAAATGTCATTTTATGCTAAAATAAAGTATTGTTCTCGGTCACATCATTTCGAGCAAAGGTATTGTGGTTGATAAAGCCAAGGTGGATCTCATTTCCAATCTTCATCCAGTTAAAATAGTCAGAAAAGTAAGATCTTTCCTTGGGATACTGGTTTTTATAGACGTTTCATTAAAGATTTTAACAAAGTTTCTAGACCCTTATGCAATATACTTGATAAGGACGTACCTTTTATCTTTAATGATTTATATCTTGTGGCATTTGAAAAACTAAAGCAGTTGTTGACATCATCACCCATCATTCAGCCCCAAATTGGAACTTACCATTTGAGCTCATATGTGATGCATCTGATTATGCAGTAAGAGCAGTATTAGGATAAATAGTTGATCGAATTTCTCAGGTTGTTTACTATGCTAGTATGACATTGAATGATGCACAGTTGAAGTACTCAACCACTGAAAAATAAATGTTAGCAGTAGTGTTTGCATTAGAGAATTTTCGATCTTATCTCATTAGTTTTAAAATAATTGTATTCACAAATCATGCTGCTCTTAAATATCTTCTCACAAAGAAAGATACAAAAGATAGACTCATTCGTTGGGTATTACTTTTTCCAAAATTTGACGTTGAATATAAGAAAGGCACAGAAAATGTTGTGGCAGATCATCTCTCTCGTCTCAATTTTGATACAATTATAGAATCATTACCATTGAATGAATCATTTCCTAATGAATAATTGATGAGTATGGAAGTATTATCATGGTATTGTGATATAGTTAACTATCTTGTTATAGGTCAACTTCAAGAACATTGGACCAAACAAGACAAAGCCAAATTTTTTTGCGAAAATAAAGAATTTCTTTTGGGATGACCCTTATCTGTTCAAGTATTATGCAGATCAAATTGTTATATGATGTGTCCCAAAAAGTGAATTTCAAAACATCCTTTCATTCTGCTATGAACAAGCTTGTGGAGGCCATTTCAGCGCTAAGAAAACAGTTACTAAAGTTTTGCAATGTGGTTTTTATTGGCCAACTGTATTTCGATATGCTTACACTTTTTACTTTTCATGTGATAGGTGTCAACGAATGGGGAGTATTACACGATGGAAATATGATGCCACTAAACCCAATTTTAGTGGTCGAAATTTTTTATGAATGAGGTATCTACTTTATGGGACCCTTTCCCCTTTCTTTTGGCAATCAATACATATTGGTTGTTGTTGACTACATATCATAATGGATAGAAGCAATTCCATGTAGAAGCAATGATCATAAAGTGATGATAGGATTTTTGAAAAGTAATATTGTTTCACGCTTTGGACTCCCTCGAGCAATAATGAGTAATGGTAGTGCCCACTTTTGTAACAAATCATTCAAAACTCTTTTGATAAAGTATTCTATCACTCACAAAGTGGCGATCCCATATCATCTGCAAACCAGTGACCAAGTTGAGATATCCAATCGAGAAATAAAGCACATATTAGAAAAGACTGTGAGGCCATACATAAATGGTTGGTCATTAAGACTCGATGATGTATTATGGGCATATAGAACAGCTTTCAAGACCTCGATTGGGATGTCACCCGACAGGCTAGTGTATGGAAAAACTTGCCACCTACATGTGGAACTCGCGCATCGTGCGTACTGGGCTATCAAGAAATTCAACTTTGACATGCAGCAAGCTAGCTCATAAAGAAGATTACAGCAGGCAGAACTTAAAGGAATTCACAATGATGCATACGAAAATGCCAAGATTTACAAGCAGCCAATGAGGGTCTTTCATGACAAGCAAATTATAAGAAAATCTTTCACCCTGGGTCAGAAAGTATTTTTATTCAATTCTCACTTGCACCTATTCGCAGGTAAGTTACGCTCTCGATGGCCTCACACTGATTTTCCACATAGAGTAATTAAATTAATGATCCAAAGAAAAGTGTCACTTTTAAAGTTAATGGTAAAATATTAAAGCCATATCTAGAGTACCAACCACATGGAGAGGATACTGAAATATATTTAAGTAACCCACAAATTTAAATTGAGATTTTTCTTTCTTTTTAGTGATTTGATTTTTTCTTTTCTTTCTTTTTACTATTCTTTTGCTAATTGAAATTATTTTTGCATAAGTGTGTTTGTTTAACCATTAAGTTTTCTTTTATCACTTTTAATCATGCTTGCCTCATCTAGACAGATCATCTTCAACCTTCTTAAACGACTCCAACGCGTAAAATCTCATTTCAGAGGCCAAATACGATTTTGTAAAACACATCATATTTGGGATCTACAACCACCAAAGTTAGTATCCCATGTTGAGGATTTAGAAAGACAACTCAGAGAAATTGAGGGAGGTATCTAAGACATCCAATTGGAGCTTGAGGTAAATTCAATAAGAGGACAATTGTGAAATTATTTTTCTTTGTGTGCTTTAGTTTGTTACCTCGTTTGTGTGCTTTAGTTTGTTACCCCGATTAAGTGGTGGATAACGGTACTCCATGACAATCAAAGTCGGTTACTTCAGTTTCGTATAATAATTGATATTTTGAGGTGAAGGTATGGACAAAAATGCAATTTTAGCTTCACAATCGATTTCCTTCACTTCCTCATAATGCCCTCCTTACAATCTAAAAAGCTCGGTCCGAACACATGTGATTGGTTATAAGGAATAAAATATATATTGACATCTGTTGGTTAATTGAGGCCAAAGTACGATTGGCAGGTGAGTTGCCTCCCAAATTTATTGCATATAAGCCTGGTTATAGTAAAGGAAATTATGCAAGAAAAACAAAGAGCTTGAAAACTTTCTATTGCTTGTCATAAGTGTGCTAGAATGAGATGCGATAAAAATCAATGTACTTTAGGAATGGTGTCTGATAATAAGGAAGACAAGATTCAATTCAACAGGGATGGCTTGAATAAAGAGTCATTGGATAATATCATTTTGTCTCTTGAAACGCATCACAATAGATACGTACAAAGAGCAATTCTCCAGCTATGGCCATTATTTCAGGAAGAGCGTGCATGATATAGTCTCGGGAATCTGACTATAAATGACATGTTTGTCAGTTTATAAGAAACCTAGATGGGAAGCCTATTCTCGACCCATAGAGAGCGTTTAAGTCATTTTTGGACGTAAAACCAAAAGAAAATATGAGCCACAATCACAACTACCTGTAAATATCTTTTTATTTCACTCTTGTTTTATCATTTGCATTCTAGTCTTTAATAAGTTTATTTTATCATTGTTTGCTGATTCTTTTTACTGTTCTTTATTGACTCTCGAGGCATGTGCTTTACACGTTAATTGACACAGTCATGCTACCTTATACATAGCTGTGACCTACTATCACCAATATCCTTAAATATGATTTTTTTTGTAAGCACTCACAAATTATTCTTGAAAAGTATCCCAATGGCAGTTACTCCCAATAAATAACTCAAGACATTTGTGTGCTCTCTGGGTTTAACTATGGCAAATATAAAGAGTTCGTTGAGGCAGCCATAGATCTTGGTCGAAGCAGAGCAGTAAGAAAATTACACTTATTTTTTAGAAGTATCACAATAGCAGTTACTCCTAATAAACAACTCAAGAACATTTGTGTGCTCTCTAGGTTTTAACTATCACAAATATAAAGAGTTCGTTGAGGCAGCCATAGATCTCAGTTGAAGCATAGTAGCAAGAAAATTACACTTGGTATATGGAAGAGGTGACCGAGTGTTATCAAAACTGGTCTCAGAAGCTGCTTATATCAGAGGGAGCCAAGTGTTAGGCATCATCCCAAAAACCCCAAAACCTTTGGGCTGTTTGTCTGACTCACCAACTGGATAAGAGTTCATCAACTCAAGTATGCAAGAGAGAATAACTGAAATACTAAATCATGCTGATGCTTTTATTTTTCTACCAAGAGATCTTGAAACTCTAGAGGCACTTATCACAGTAACATCTTGGGCTCATCTGAATATTCACCAGAAATCCATTAGTTTGTTAAATGACAATAACTTTTATGATGGCTTTAACCGCAGTAAGAAGTACAAATTAGATTTAACTCTCCGCTTGTAAATATTTTCTTCTGTGTTGCAACACTCAGGTGATGCCTTCTAAACCTTACTTCTTTCTTTTAAAATATTAAGGACAATGTTTCGTCCTGGTTGGGGGGAGAGAATAGTTGACAATTGTGGAATGTTTCAATCCTAGTGAAGTTTTTACTGATTTTTGTGGTAGAGACTAACTGTGACTAAATTGTTTAGTCGAAGATGGCTGAATATGGAGTGTAATGACTCTAGAAACACATCTTCTTAGTTTGAAAGTAAAAAAAAAATCTAGATATTTTCTTTTTCTTTATTAAGCTTTGACAATCATTTTTATTCTGATTTCTCCTTTCTAATTTCTCATTTATAAATATACACTTTTAAATTTTTGAGTTGAAGATAGCTGAATATGGAGTGTAATGACTCTAGAAATGTATCTTCTTAATTTAAAAAGAAAAATTAGTTTCCTACCATTTTCTTTTTCTTTATTACCTTATTATTAAACTTCGACTGTCATTTTAAGTGTGATCTTTCTAACTTCTTCTTTTACGAATTAGTTTTTTTCTACATTATTTTTACCTTTCTGCATGCATATTTTTCATGTTTAAAATGGTTTTGGGGGTAAAATGTCACTTAAAACAATTTGTGATCTCTTAACATTGTATGACATGATGACTTTCAAATTTTAGTATTTGTATTATCTTTGGTCTTGAGTTATGTTCCACCATGTTTGCCACCTCACATGTTGATAGTAGAGACAAATATGAGTTGCTAGAAGGAATGCACATGTCATAATAAATTTCAAGTGAGTTTTTTAGCCTATTATTTTTCTTGGAGAGTAACTCTTTTGGCCCATTCTTCATACAGCTTACCAGTTTATTATTTTATACATGATCTCTAGATTTCTTTTGAGTCAACCCTCTAAAAACTTATTAAAAATAATAAAATAATAAAAAAAATGTGTGTTGCTACATCTGAAGGTCAATCTAACTCATAGATATAGAAGATTATTTAGTGCCCTAAAAGATGATGGAAAGGTCATCTTTGACCCATTTGAGCCTTTCTAGCCATCTATTTTGTGAAATATCCATAGTTAACTCTTTTGAACCTTTTATAAAAAAAAAAATTTCATTGTCAACCTATCATCTTGACCCACTCGGATTTGGAATACTACCTGATGTCTTACAAATTCTATCACCTATTCATGTTTGAGAAAAATGTAAATAATTATTTTGTTCAGTAAAATTGGGTTATACCAAAAATTGTATTATTAAGCTTCGACTGTCATTTTAAGTGTGATATTTCTAACTTCTTCTTTTATGAATTAGTTTTTTTTCTACATTATTTTTACCTTTCTGCATGCATATTTTTCATATTTTAAATGGTTTTAGGGGTAGAATGCCACTTAAAAAAAATGTGATCTCTTAACGTTGGATGACATGATGGCTTTCAAATTTTAGTATTTGTATTATCTTTGGTCTTGAGTTATGTTCCACCATGTTTGTCACCCTACACGTTGATGTCAGAGGCAAATATGAGTTACTAGAAGGAATGCACATGTCATAATAAATTACAAGTGAGTTTTTTAACTTGTTATTTTTCTTGGAGAGTAACTCTTTTTGCCCATTCTTCATACAATTTACCAGTTTATTATTTTATACATGATCTCTAAATTTCTTTTGAACCAACCCTCTAAAAAATTATAATAAAATAATAAAAAGAATGTGTGTTGCTACATCTGAAGGTCCATCTAACTCGTAGATATAGAAGATTATTTAGTGCCCTAAAAGATTATGGAAATGTCATCTTTGACCCGTTTGAGTCTTTCTAGTCATCCCTTTTGTGAAATATCCATAGTTAACCCTTTTGAGCCTTTTATAAAAAAATAAAATTTCATTGTCAACCTATCATCTTGACCCACTCAGATTTGGAATACTACCTGATGTCTTACAAATTCTATCACATATTCATGTTTAAGAAAAATGTAAATAATTATTTTGTTCAGTAAAATTAAGTTATACCAAAAATTGTGTTATTACCTTATTATTAAGCTTCGACTGTCATTTTAAGTGTGATCTTTCTAACTTCTTCTTTTATGAATTAGTTTTTTTTTCTATATTATTTTTACCTTTCTGCATGCATATTTTTCATGTTTAAAATGGTTTTGGGGGTAGAATGTCACTTTAAAAAAAAATTTGTGATCTCTTAACCTTGGATGACATGATAGCTTTCAAATTTTAGTATTTGTATTATCTTTGGTCTTAAGTTATGTTCCACCAAGTTTGCCACCCTACACATTGATGTCAGAGACAAATATGAGTTGCTAGAAGGAATGCACATGTCATAATAAATTCCAAGTGAGTTTTTAGCCTGTTATTTTTCTTGGAGAGTAACTCTTTTTGCTCATTCTTCATATAGTTCACCAGTTTATTATTTATACATAATCTCTAGATTTGTTTTGTGTCAACCCTCTAAAAAAATTATAAAATAATAAAAAAAATGTGTGTTGCTACATCTAAAGGTCCATCTAACTCGTAGATATAGAAGATTATTTAGTGCCCTAAAAGATTATGAAAAAGTCATCTTTGACCTGTTTGAGCCTTTCTAGCCATCCCTTTTGTGAAATATCTATTGTTAATCATTTTAAGCCTTTTACAAATTCTATCACCTATTCATATTTGAGAAAAATGTAAATAATTATTTTGTTTAGTAAAATTGTGAAAAATAAAAAAAAGGAAACACAAAAGAGAGAAAAATAACAATAATAATAAACAATCGAAATGTACCTTATAATCGCCAAAAGAGTTCTACTTTTTCTAAAACATATATTTTCTTTTTCATGTTTCCCCTCTTTTGTTAACCATGTCCCTAGCCTACGTTACGCCCTAATAAAAATCCTTCTTGATTTTAAGGAGCTATAGTCTAAAGTAGAAGCTAGTTATATGGGCTAAAAAAATGTAGTGATACATAAAAAAAATGAATACATTGGTTTGACTGGCATTTTGTTTGACTTAAGATCGTGTTATTTTTAAACTGTAGACATATTTCTTTTATCTTGGTGAGAGTGTGTGATATTACTTGTTTATTATTTTCTCTCAATTTACCATTCATTGGAGTGACTATTTTTATTGGGTTTAATTTCTTTGTGAGAGTGTAACTAATACCAGTGAGATTTTGAGGTTTGACATGTCGTTCATAAAAGTGGCTTAATTATTGTGGCTGTGACAAAGTTTACTGGACTAATTCATGTGGATGGTTGATGTGGAGGTGATATTTCTTTAGGCTGGAGATAATGCTGTGATATTTCTTTAGGCTGGAGATAATGTTGTGATATTTCTTTAGGCTGGAGATAATGCTTATACTTTTATTTGATCGCTATCATTAGTCTAATTGAATAAACACAACTGGTTTTAAAAAATATATTTTGGGTTTGAATTTTGTTTTCGCTTGATTTGCTAAGGACTAGCAATAAACTGGTCGGAGGGTGTTGAGTACTAGAAAATGTATATTTATAAAGGAGAAAATCGTCATTTTACACTCCAAGTCTAACTAACATCCCTACTTTTATATATTTAAGTTCCTTGTGATTTAATTATGTGTGTTTTATTTTAATCAATTATTTTATGTATTTTAGGGGCATCATGGTTATTTCACAATGAATGAGAGATCAGATAGAAAACAGACAGTAATTCTGAACTCAGGACAGTCGAAAACCTTAAGAGAAACATAAAAAGATAAATGGCACTGTTCACATGTTTAAAGTCCTAGGCAACAGTCTGGTTCACCTATGTTTAAAGCCACCCCTGTATGCTAGGCAAGAGGCTCTAACCATATACAAAGGATTAACTAATCCCCAAATCAGACTATCTGAAAGGAATAAACATAACCATAAAGTCATAGATGCTTACAACTGCATTTGCTATTAAAAAATGCAAATTAAAAAAAAACTTATGATAATTAATAAAGCATGTATTGTTGAGTGTTAGAAAATGTATATTTATAAAGGAGAAAATTGTCATTTTACACTTCAAGTTTTACTAACATCCTTGCTCTTATGTATTTAAGTTTCTTGTCATTTAATTATGTATGTTGAATTATAATTAAGTATTTTATATATTTTAGGGGCATCATAGTCATTTCACAATGAACGAGAGATCAGACAGTAAAACGGACATCACTTTTGAACTCAGGACGGTCGAAAACCTTAGGAGGAGCATAAAAGGAAAAATGGCATTGTTCACATGTACAGTACTATTCACATGTATGGTACTGTCTACGTTACTATTCACGACACTGTTCACATAGACGGATCGATGACGTGGCATTAACTGATGATGTGGCATTGACTAATGAGGTGTCACGATCCTGTTGGACTAAAATTCTTAGGCACTGTTGATTGATGATGTGGCAGCATATCAGTGGACCAAAAATCTCATGTACGGTACATGCATTACACATGATTATTTTCAACCAAACCGTGTCACTGTTCAAGACCGGTCAAACCGTGTTACTGTTCAAATTGTGTGGTCAAACCGCGTACTGTTGACTAACGACGTGGCGTAATCCTTAGCGTCCAAACTGTTTTTAATCTGATGGCCACGATTTACTTAATGTATCTATAAAAAGGGAGCCTCCCCCCCTAATTTGATAGCTCTGAATCCATTTTTGGACTCCATTTTCTGTAATTCCCTCTTCATCTTGTATTTTCTATGTATTTTAATAAATTTCCATTTTACCCCTAGTTCAATTATGAGTAGCTAATTTTCTTTCAAGCTTGGGTTGAAGGTGAAGTCTCAACATGTGTCATGGGCTTTATTTGGTAAATTTATTTTCTTTTCCCTTCTAATTTTTGTGAATGTTTTGACTTCTCGTCGACAAATAATAATAATCTTGTCAAGATACCGCCTTGGTTTCACTGGCTCTCTAGTACAAGGTTATTATTATTGGTACGATAAGCCCTTAGCACTATATTGATTAGAGTGTAGTTCATGAGATGTGGATTCCCCCTTCATGATTTAATTGGCATTAATAATGAATATTTAGCCCATGGGGCATGCTGATACGGATCCAGATACCCAAGTACGTCATTTCAATTTCAATTTTAGAATAATCTAAGTTACTTTCACAACAAATCCAACCACCCTCATACAAAATTAATTCTACATATAATTAAAATCCACCTCCTTGTGGGATCGACACTCGTCACCATTAATCTATTCTACAATAGACTCGTGCACTTGCGAGTTTAATAAAATTTGCACAACATGCATGACATTGAATTTAATTATATAACTCACTTAAATGCCGACATGGCACTATAGTTAGCTTCAAATAATGACACTGCAAAGAAGGTAGCTCCTCATGGCCTGTAGTCATGACAATCGTAGCAGAAAAGGTGTTGTCCCAAAGGAAACGTATAACCTCGAGATGAACATTTGATGGTACAATTACTTATAGTGACAAACTTGTTGATTTGGAAAATAAGAGTTATATAAACTAAAGAAAAAAGTTTAAGGTTAATTTGAATCAAAACATTTAGTTAATGGAAAACACAGGAGTATATAGAGTTAAGAAGACAGATGAACATGTGTTGCGATATTTTGTTAGTTGAGATGCTCAACTATCACCACCACCATTCACTACAAGTTTTCAATTTTTTTTAGCTAAATGTATAGACTTTTGATTGCCTAATGTGTTCAAGCCTTTTTTATTTTTTCATCGGCTCTATCAGCTATTTGATACAGGAGGCGAAAAAAAATTTAATCAATCTAATGGAAGGATAAAATCAAATCCTATAAATGGTAAGGAACATTGACGATTTATTAAGAGTTGTTGAATGAATCTTACTAATGGATCATAAGTAGGGATGGCAAACAGCGGGCCTGGGTTGGGCTTTTTCAAGCCCATGTCCAGGCCCTCTGTCAGCTAAGGGTACGGGCTCGACTCGGGCTCGGGCCGGGCTTGGGCTTTATTTATTTATTTTAAAATTTTAAAATTATTGTAAATTTGAAATAAATTAATGACCAACAAGTTATTACAATCATAGATAAATTAAAGAAAATGAATAATTCAAATTAAAATAATAAATAAAGCAAATAAAAACTCATAACTTTAATTTTCTTTAATACTGGATATTTTAATTCAAACGTTCTCTTAATTAATTGACACAAAAGAGAAAATTTAATATCATAATTTTAGTTTTTTTGAATCATAATTGATTTATAAGTTAAAAATTTAAGTTTTCTTTTTTATTTTTAAATTACTTTTTCAATTTTAATTATATTATTCTAATTTATAAAATTAGTTTTTTAAAAAATAGTGGGCTTGGGCTTTGTTCGGGCTTTTTTTCGTAGGCCCTTGTCCAGGCCCTCATGGGTGAGGGCCAGGCCTAAGCTCGCGGGCTTAGGCTGGGCCCGAGCGGGCTTGGGCCGGCCCGGGGTTTTTTGCCATCCCTAATCATAAGGGTTGATCTATCATTATCTCAATCTCCTCATTCATACAAGCAAACTTAACCAAGTGCACGTAATTGATTTTTGTTTTCTACAATAATTTCCTTGCAATTTAATGAGAAAGTCTTATGCACGAACCACCTGATGAAACCAAATGAAGGACAATGTAGACTTGTGGAGGGTCTTTATCTTAAAAAATAGCCTGACGATTAATATAAAGAGTAAAATCTAATAAAAAACTAAACAAAATAATAACACTAAAAATGATAATATTAATTAAATGTATATTGAAATTGCTTTCATAATGCAACATGATATTAAAATAAACAGTTAATGCAAACAAACGCATCATATTTTATTTTCCTTATTTATGGAATCTTTCAATTCCATTAAAGTCACTGTGGCAAGTTTCTAAATATTCATTCATATAAATAGAGGCTCATGACTTTCTGATTTTCACACATCTCCTTTAATTCTAATTAAGTTGCTTACAATTCACTTAATAAATAGAAAATGTCAAAGAGTCTTAGTTTCATCATCTTGGCTTTGCTTGTAATGGCAAACACTAAAAGCACACTTATTACAGCCAGTCGTTTTAGCCAAGGATATCACCCAGATGCTTCATTTTCCAATAATCCTGCAGCATCACCTGAAATTGTTGATTGCTCAGTGCTTACAAGGGAAGAGTGTTTGATCGAGAAGTCAAAGAACCCTCTCGCAGACTATAAATACTACTGTCCCCCGGGAGGATGCAAATGATTTTCATAATCAGTTATTTCTCTTATCTTTTTATGAGTGCTTTTGCAATAATGATCAATTGTAGTGAAATCGAAACTGTGTTTTAATAAAAGAAGAAATTAATTCATTATGAGTGTGTGAATTGGCTTTGCTTTTTGTATACATATCGTTGAATCAGTCTACGAGAGGGCAATCTATTGAAATACTAATAATGATCAAGCGTTATTTCTATGTTAGTACCATTTGTAATATTTGAATTTTAAGTCCATTTTCTTTTAGGGTGAGGCTAACTGCATCCTAACAAAAAAAAAATTGAACCTTTATATTTTATCGGAATCTTATATTACAAAACTATCTGAGATAATTTGAAGGGTGAACTTCAATTTACGCCTCGTGAATCTTCAATTTACCCCTAAAAAGTGTGAAAACATCAACTTACCCTCATTTACTGCAAAGGAAATAAATAGAAAATTTATCAATGTGCCCGCTATTTACGCTCATCTTCTGAAAAAAATTAAACTAAAATGAGGTTTTCATTCTTTTGGAGGTAAATTGAAGATTTTTATTTGGAGGGGGATGAATTGATGTTTACCCCAATTAATAAAATTTTTCTTATTATTTTTGACACGTATTTGCCTCATATACTGAACAAACAAAAATCTTTTTTTAATTAGATGAATATTGTGGGAATGCTACAAAGGTCCATTTGCAAATCGCATCCAAACATGAAAAAATATATATATAAGGGAAAGGACAATTTGTTGGCTAATTACAATTATTAGGCAGCACAAGACAAGTCACACTGTAACAATAATCAAAATTTTTACTTTGTCACTTGAAAATAAAAAATATCGTCTTCTTACTTCCTTCTATTTTATTTTGTTTTATTTCATTTTAAAAAATTTGAAAATAAAAAAATAGTTTAAATCAATTGTTTCTAAGTACAAATATATATTCTTTTGTTTATTTGAGATGGCTAGCTTGGCTTTAATTTAATATATGTTTTTGTAACTGAAATTTAGATATTTCTTTGTTTTTGGTATTTGGCTAAATAGTGTAATATTTTTACTTAATTGATGACTTAAAAATGTTAATGTATTAATATGTTAATTTTTACGCAGCTAACCAGAAAGATAAGAAAAAAATTTTTGATAAGAAAACAATGGAAGTAGGGATATCAATTAATTCAAAATCATTTGATGATGCAAAATAAAGACTGCATAATGTTGGCTCCTACAAAGTTCAAGACTCGGATGTAGTTACCACTAAGAATAACATGTTACCACAAAGCATAATATGTAGGATTAATTAGTACAAGGAATCTTTATCAATGTCGTCAGTTTTTAGCTTTTCTTGGTTTGTCTTTCTTCTGTAATGCTCTTGAGATGTTATGAATTAAACAAATAGAAGTTCCTGATCATACACTTTAATCATATAGGAATCATCATAAAATGAAGAAAAAAATTCTCACACTCAGCGACCAAGAAGGCATGAGACAATAAACAAGTAGGGGATTAAGCACTATTGTGTAGACTAAACAGAGAAGCAATAGCAATTAGATAAGGCGTCCAATGAAGCCAACAGCTAATGCTCCTATAATTTGATCCTAGTACTGGGGGACTTGGAGGCAAACTATTGGCTAGCCTACTAATGAATTTCCTTTTTGGCCACTTGAGCATTTGTCAATGCAGCAAATATTCTCGGTGTGAGCAACACTGTGAAAACCAAGCGGCCCATAGCATTGAACAAAATCAATAAGGCTTATATAATCTCAATTTTGATTTATTGAAAACGTTACTAGGTTCGTGCTACGCAAAGTAGGTTCTAGATTACGTGGGGCATTGGGCAAAAGTTTTTTACGAGGCCTTTGAGCATCAACACTTAAAGAAACGTAAAATATCTTAAAATACAATCAATTTTTGGCATCTTGAGTACTAATAATCAACAATATAGTAAGAAATTTCAAAAAGAAAAATTGTCAATAAAAGATTTTTTTTTTCTTCTTTCAAAATTACTATTTCAAGAAAATATTTTACTTTACTTCAAAAGTGGCCAATAAACATAATAGTGTTCCTTATAGGAAAAGGCGCTAGGAATTTTATATGTTAAATAATCAATTTTTTAAAACTCAAAAAAACCTTTAATGGTTTTTCTTGGAATAACTAATAACGAAAAATATTATTAACCATAGCTCATTAGCCATAATGCTATGGAATATAGAATTTGTGTAAAAAGTCTTAATAACAGAAAAATTATTAATTAAAAATAGGCCGAAAAAATAAGTTTTCCTCTTATAAGTATAACATATAATATCTATTAATTTGACCATATCAAGAAAATACTGAAAGAAAAAAATCTTCTTAACATATATAGTCTAGACAACCACAATTGGGCCATTCTAACATATGTTTAAAGCCCTAGGCAACAACCTGGTTCATCTATATTTAAAGTCACCCCTATATGCTAGGCAAGAAGCTCTTACCACATGCCAAGGATTAACTAATCTCGAAATCAGTCTATCTGAAAGGAACAAACATAACCATAAAGCCATAGATGCTTACAACTGCATTTGCTATTAAAAAATCCAAATTAAAAAACTTGATGATAATTTATAAAGCATGCATGACATTGAATTTAATTATATAACTCACTTAAATGCTGACATGGCACTTTACTTAGCTTCAAATGATGACACTGCAAAAAAGGTAGCTCTTCATGGCCATGATTTACTCATTATATCTATAAATAGAGGGCTCCCCCCCCCCAATTTGACGCCCATGTATTCATTTTTTTGCTCCATTTTCTGTAATTACTTCTCCATCCTGTATTTTCTACGTATTTTAATAAATTTTCATTTTACCGCTAGTGCAATTATGAGTAGCTAATTTTCTTTCAAGCTTGGGTTGAAGGTGAAGTCTCAATATGTTCCATTGGCTTAATTTATTAAATTTACTTTTTCTTCCCCTCTTATTTATGTGGATGTTTTGACTGTTCATCGAAAAATAGTAATAATATTGCCTGGATATCGCACTGTGTAACCGTCTCCCTAGTGTAAGGTTAATATTATTTGGCACAATAAGCCCTTAACACCATATTGATTAGAGTGTGGTTCATGAGGAGTGAAAACCATCCGCATGATTTAATTGGCACTTATAAGGAATATTAAGTCCATGGTGCATGTTGAGTAGGGATCTTGGGACCCAAGCACTTCATTTTAATAGTTTGCACTTTAATTGATTACCGCCATTTTCATTTAAATTTTAGGATAATCTAAATCACTTCCACTATAAATCTAACCACCCACTTAGAAAATTAACTCTACACGCAATTAAAATGTACCTCCTCGTAGGATCAACTCTCATCACTATTGATCTATTCTACAATAGATTCGTGCATTTGCGAGTTCAATAAAATTTGCACAACACTCAACGATCACCACCACCATTCACTACAAGTTTTCAATTTTTTTTTGGCTAAATGTATAGACTTTCGATTGCCCAATATGTGCAAGCTTTTTCTTTTTCTTTTTTTTGTCGGCTCTATCAACCATTTGATACAGGAGGGAAAAATTTAATCAATCTAATCGAAGGATAAAATCAAATCCTATAAACGGTAAGGAACATTGATGATTTATTCAGAGTTGTTGAATGAATCTTACTAATGGATCATGAGGGTTGATCTATTATTATTTCAGTCTCCTCATTCATACAAGCAAACTTAACCAAGTGCACGTAATTGATTTTTGTTTTCTACAATAATTTCCTTGCAATTTAATGAGAAAGTCTTATGCACGAACCACCTGATGAAACCAAATGAAGGACAATGTAGACTTGTGGAGGGTCTTTATCTTAAAAAATAGCCTGACCATTAATATAAAGAGTAAAATCTAATAAAAAACTAAACAAAATAATAACACTAAAAATGATAATATTAATTAAATGTATATTGAAATTGCTTTCATAATGCAACATGATATTAAAATAAACAGTTAATGCAAACAAACGCATCATATTTTATTTTCCTTATTTATGGAATCTTTCAATTCCATTAAAGTCACTGTGGCAAGTTTCTAAATATTCATTCATATAAATAGAGGCTCATGACTTTCTGATTTTCACACATCTCCTTTAATTCTAATTAAGTTGCTTACAATTCACTTAATAAATAGAAAATGTCAAAGAGTCTTAGTTTCATCATCTTGGCTTTGCTTGTAATGGCAAACACTAAAAGCACACTTATTACAGCCAGTCGTTTTAGCCAAGGATATCACCCAGATGCTTCATTTTCCAATAATCCTGCAGCATCACCTGAAATTGTTGATTGCTCAGTGCTTACAAGGGAAGAGTGTTTGATCGAGAAGTCAAAGAACCCTCTCGCAGACTATAAATACTACTGTCCCCCGGGAGGATGCAAATGATTTTCATAATCAGTTATTTCTCTTATCTTTTTATGAGTGCTTTTGCAATAATGATCAATTGTAGTGAAATCGAAACTGTGTTTTAATAAAAGAAGAAATTAATTCATTATGAGTGTGTGAATTGGCTTTGCTTTTTGTATACATATCGTTGAATCAGTCTACGAGAGGGCAATCTATTGAAATACTAATAATGATCAAGTGTTATTTCTATGTTAGTACCACTTGTAATATTTGAATTTTAAGTCCATTTTCTTTTAGGGTGAGGCTAACTGCATCCTAACAAAAAAAAAATTGAACCTTTATATTTTATCGGAATCTTATATTACAAAACTATCTGAGATAATTTGAAGGGTGAACTTCAATTTACGCCTCGTGAATCTTCAATTTACCCCTAAAAAGTGTGAAAACATCAACTTACCCTCATTTACTGCAAAGGAAATAAATAGAAAATTTATCAATGTGCCCGCTATTTACGCTCATCTTCTGAAAAAAATTAAACTAAATTGAGGTTTTCATTCTTTTGGAGGTAAATTGAAGATTTTTATTTGGAGGGGGATGAATTGATGTTTACCCCAATTAATAAAATTTTTCTTATTATTTTTGACACGTATTTGCCTCATATACTGAACAAACAAAAATCTTTTTTTAATTAGATGAATATTGTGGGAATGCTACAAAGGTCCATTTGCAAATCGCATCCAAACATGAAAAAATATATATATGAGGGAAAGGACAATTTGTTGGCTAATTACAATTATTAGGCAGCACAAGACAAGTCACACTGTAACAATAATCAAAATTTTTACTTTGTCACTTGAAAATAAAAAATATCGTCTTCTTACTTCCTTCTATTTTATTTTGTTTTATTTCATTTTAAAAAATTTGAAAATAAAAAAATAGTTTAAATCAATTGTTTCTAAGTACAAATATATATTCTTTTGTTTATTTGAGATGGCTAGCTTGGCTTTAATTTAATATATGTTTTTGTAACTGAAATTTAGATATTTCTTTGTTTTTGTTATTTGGCTAAATAGTGTAATATTTTTACTTAATTGATGACTTAAAAATGTTAATGTATTAATATGTTAATTTTTACGCAGCTAACCAGAAAGATAAGAAAAATTTTTTTGATAAGAAAACAATGGAAGCAGGGATATCAATTAATTCATAATCATTTGATGATGCAAAATAAAGACTGCATAATGTTGGCTCCTACAAAGTTCAAGACTCGGATGTAGTTACCACTAAGAATAACATGTTACCACAAAGCATAATATGTAGGATTAATTAGTACAATGAATCTTTATCAATGTCGTCAGTTTTTAGCTTTTCTTGGTTTGTCTTTCTTCTGTAATGCTCTTGAGATGTTATGAATTAAACAAATAGAAGTTCCTGATCATACACTTTAATCATATAGGAATCATCATAAAATGAAGAAAAAAATTCTCACACTCAGCGACCAAGAAGGCATGAGACAATAAACAAGTAGGGGATTAAGCACTATTGTGTAGACTAAACAGAGAAGCAATAGCAATTAGATAAGGCGTCCAATGAAGCCAACAGCTAATGCTCCTATAATTTGATCCTAGTACTGGGGGACTTGGAGGCAAACTATTGGCTAGCCTACTAATGAATTTCCTTTTTGGCCACTTGAGCATTTGTCAATGCAGCAAATATTCTCGGTGTGAGCAACACTGTGAAAACCAAGCGGCCCATAGCATTGAACAAAATCAATAAGGCTTATATAATCTCAATTTTGATTTATTGAAAACGTTACTAGCTTCGTGCTACGCAAAGTAGGTTCTAGATTACGTGGGGCATTGGGCAAAAGTTTTTTACGAGGCCTTTGAGCATCAACACTTAAAGAAACGTAAAATATCTTAAAATACAATCAATTTTTGACATCTTGAACAATATAGTAAGAAATTTCAAAAAGAAAAATTGTCAATAAAAGATTTTTTTTTTCTTCTTTCAAAATTACTATTTCAAGAAAATATTTTACTTTACTTCAAAAGTGGCCAATAAACATAATAGTGTTCCTTATAGGAAAAGGCGCTAGGAATTTTATATGTTAAATAATCAATTTTTTAAAACTCAAAAAAACCTTTAATGGTTTTTCTTGGAATAACTAATAACGAAAAATATTATTAACCATAGCTCATTAGCCATAATGCTATGGAATATAGAATTTGTGTAAAAAGTCTTAATAACAGAAAAATTATTAATTAAAAATAGGCCGAAAAAATAAGTTTTCCTCTTATAAGTATAACATATAATATCTATTAATTTGACCATATCAAGAAAATACTGAAAGAAAAAAATCTTCTTAACATATATAGTCTAGACAACCACAATTGGGCCATTCTAACATATGTTTAAAGCCCTAGGCAACAACCTGGTTCATCTATATTTAAAGTCACCCCTATATGCTAGGCAAGAAGCTCTTACCACATGCCAAGGATTAACTAATCTCGAAATCAGTCTATCTGAAAGGAACAAACATAACCATAAAGCCATAGATGCTTACAACTGCATTTGCTATTAAAAAATCCAAATTAAAAAACTTGATGATAATTTATAAAGCATGCATGACATTGAATTTAATTATATAACTCACTTAAATGCTGACATGGCACTTTACTTAGCTTCAAATGATGACACTGCAAAAAAGGTAGCTCTTCATGGCCATGATTTACTCATTATATCTATAAATAGAGGGCTCCCCCCCCCCAATTTGACGCCCATGTATTCATTTTTTTGCTCCATTTTCTGTAATTACTTCTCCATCCTGTATTTTCTACGTATTTTAATAAATTTTCATTTTACCGCTAGTGCAATTATGAGTAGCTAATTTTCTTTCAAGCTTGGGTTGAAGGTGAAGTCTCAATATGTTCCATTGGCTTAATTTATTAAATTTACTTTTTCTTCCCCTCTTATTTATGTGGATGTTTTGACTGTTCATCGAAAAATAGTAATAATATTGCCTGGATATCGCACTGTGTAACCGTCTCCCTAGTGTAAGGTTAATATTATTTGGCACAATAAGCCCTTAACACCATATTGATTAGAGTGTGGTTCATGAGGAGTGAAAACCATCCGCATGATTTAATTGGCACTTATAAGGAATATTAAGTCCATGGTGCATGTTGAGTAGGGATCTAGGGACCCAAGCACTTCATTTTAATAGTTTGCACTTTAATTGATTACCGCCATTTTCATTTAAATTTTAGGATAATCTAAATCACTTCCACTATAAATCTAACCACCCACTTAGAAAATTAACTCTACACGCAATTAAAATGTACCTCCTCGTAGGATCAACTCTCATCACTATTGATCTATTCTACAATAGATTCGTGCATTTGCGAGTTCAATAAAATTTGCACAACACTCAACGATCACCACCACCATTCACTACAAGTTTTCAATTTTTTTTTGGCTAAATGTATAGACTTTCGATTGCCCAATATGTGCAAGCTTTTTTTTTTTTGTCGGCTCTATCAACCATTTGATACAGGAGGGAAAAATTTAATCAATCTAATCGAAGGATAAAATCAAATCCTATAAACGGTAAGGAACATTGATGATTTATTCAGAGTTGTTGAATGAATCTTACTAATGGATCATGAGGGTTGATCTATTATTATTTCAGTCTCCTCATTCATACAAGCAAACTTAACCAAGTGCACGTAATTGATTTTTGTTTTCTACAATAATTTCCTTGCAATTTAATGAGAAAGTCTTATGCACGAACCACCTGATGAAACCAAATGAAGGACAATGTAGACTTGTGGAGGGTCTTTATCTTAAAAAATAGCCTGACGATTAATATAAAGAGTAAAATCTAATAAAAAACTAAACAAAATAATAACACTAAAAATGATAATATTAATTAAATGTATATTGAAATTGCTTTCATAATGCAACATGATATTAAAATAAACAGTTAATGCAAACAAACGCATCATATTTTATTTTCCTTATTTATGGAATCTTTCAATTCCATTAAAGTCACTGTGGCAAGTTTCTAAATATTCATTCATATAAATAGAGGCTCATGACTTTCTGATTTTCACACATCTCCTTTAATTCTAATTAAGTTGCTTACAATTCACTTAATAAATAGAAAATGTCAAAGAGTCTTAGTTTCATCATCTTGGCTTTGCTTGTAATGGCAAACACTAAAAGCACACTTATTACAGCCAGTCGTTTTAGCCAAGGATATCACCCAGATGCTTCATTTTCCAATAATCCTGCAGCATCACCTGAAATTGTTGATTGCTCAGTGCTTACAAGGGAAGAGTGTTTGATCGAGAAGTCAAAGAACCCTCTCGCAGACTATAAATACTACTGTCCCCCGGGAGGATGCAAATGATTTTCATAATCAGTTATTTCTCTTATCTTTTTATGAGTGCTTTTGCAATAATGATCAATTGTAGTGAAATCGAAACTGTGTTTTAATAAAAGAAGAAATTAATTCATTATGAGTGTGTGAATTGGCTTTGCTTTTTGTATACATATCGTTGAATCAGTCTACGAGAGGGCAATCTATTGAAATACTAATAATGATCAAGCGTTATTTCTATGTTAGTACCATTTGTAATATTTGAATTTTAAGTCCATTTTCTTTTAGGGTGAGGCTAACTGCATCCTAACAAAAAAAAAATGAACCTTTATATTTTATCGGAATCTTATATTACAAAACTATCTGAGATAATTTGAAGGGTGAACTTCAATTTACGCCTCGTGAATCTTCAATTTACCCCTAAAAAGTGTGAAAACATCAACTTACCCTCATTTACTGCAAAGGAAATAAATAGAAAATTTATCAATGTGCCCGCTATTTACGCTCATCTTCTGAAAAAAATTAAACTAAATTGAGGTTTTCATTCTTTTGGAGGTAAATTGAAGATTTTTATTTGGAGGGGGATGAATTGATGTTTACCCCAATTAATAAAATTTTTCTTATTATTTTTGACACGTATTTGCCTCATATACTGAACAAACAAAAATCTTTTTTTAATTAGATGAATATTGTGGGAATGCTACAAAGGTCCATTTGCAAATCGCATCCAAACATGAAAAAATATATATATAAGGGAATGGACAATTTGTTGGCTAATTACAATTATTAGGCAGCACAAGACAAGTCACACTGTAACAATAATCAAAATTTTTACTTTGTCACTTGAAAATAAAAAATATCGTCTTCTTACTTCCTTCTATTTTATTTTGTTTTATTTCATTTTAAAAAATTTGAAAATAAAAAAATAGTTTAAATCAATTGTTTCTAAGTACAAATATATATTCTTTTGTTTATTTGAGATGGCTAGCTTGGCTTTAATTTAATATATGTTTTTGTAACTGAAATTTAGATATTTCTTTGTTTTTGGTATTTGGCTAAATAGTGTAATATTTTTACTTAATTGATGACTTAAAAATGTTAATGTATTAATATGTTAATTTTTACGCAGCTAACCAGAAAGATAAGAAAAAAATTTTTGATAAGAAAACAATGGAAGCAGGGATATCAATTAATTCATAATCATTTGATGATGCAAAATAAAGACTGCATAATGTTGGCTCCTACAAAGTTCAAGACTCGGATGTAGTTACCACTAAGAATAACATGTTACCACAAAGCATAATATGTAGGATTAATTAGTACAAGGAATCTTTATCAATGTCGTCAGTTTTTAGCTTTTCTTGGTTTGTCTTTCTTCTGTAATGCTCTTGAGATGTTATGAATTAAACAAATAGAAGTTCCTGATCATACACTTTAATCATATAGGAATCATCATAAAATGAAGAAAAAAATTCTCACACTCAGCGACCAAGAAGGCATGAGACAATAAACAAGTAGGGGATTAAGCACTATTGTGTAGACTAAACAGAGAAGCAATAGCAATTAGATAAGGCGTCCAATGAAGCCAACAGCTAATGCTCCTATAATTTGATCCTAGTACTGGGGGACTTGGAGGCAAACTATTGGCTAGCCTACTAATGAATTTCCTTTTTGGCCACTTGAGCATTTGTCAATGCAGCAAATATTCTCGGTGTGAGCAACACTGTGAAAACCAAGCGGCCCATAGCATTGAACAAAATCAATAAGGCTTATATAATCTCAATTTTGATTTATTGAAAACGTTACTAGGTTCGTGCTACGCAAAGTAGGTTCTAGATTACGTGGGGCATTGGGCAAAAGTTTTTTACGAGGCCTTTGAGCATCAACACTTAAAGAAACGTAAAATATCTTAAAATACAATCAATTTTTGGCATCTTGAGTACTAATAATCAACAATATAGTAAGAAATTTCAAAAAGAAAAATTGTCAATAAAAGATTTTTTTTTACTTCTTTCAAAATTACTATTTCAAGAAAATATTTTACTTTACTTCAAAAGTGGCCAATAAACATAATAGTGTTCCTTATAGGAAAAGGCGCTAGGAATTTTATATGTTAAATAATCAATTTTTTAAAACTCAAAAAAACCTTTAATGGTTTTTCTTGGAATAACTAATAACGAAAAATATTATTAACCATAGCTCATTAGCCATAATGCTATGGAATATAGAATTTGTGTAAAAAGTCTTAATAACAGAAAAATTATTAATTAAAAATAGGCCGAAAAAATAAGTTTTCCTCTTATAAGTATAACATATAATATCTATTAATTTGACCATATCAAGAAAATACTGAAAGAAAAAAATCTTCTTAACATATATAGTCTAGACAACCACAATTGGGCCATTCTAACATATGTTTAAAGCCCTAGGCAACAACCTGGTTCATCTATATTTAAAGTCACCCCTATATGCTAGGCAAGAAGCTCTTACCACATGCCAAGGATTAACTAATCTCGAAATCAGTCTATCTGAAAGGAACAAACATAACCATAAAGCCATAGATGCTTACAACTGCATTTGCTATTAAAAAATCCAAATTAAAAAACTTGATGATAATTTATAAAGCATGCATGACATTGAATTTAATTATATAACTCACTTAAATGCTGACATGGCACTTTACTTAGCTTCAAATGATGACACTGCAAAAAAGGTAGCTCTTCATGGCCATGATTTACTCATTATATCTATAAATAGAGGGCTCCCCCCCCCAATTTGACGCCCATGTATTCATTTTTTTGCTCCATTTTCTGTAATTACTTCTCCATCCTGTATTTTCTACGTATTTTAATAAATTTTCATTTTACCGCTAGTTCAATTATGAGTAGCTAATTTTCTTTCAAGCTTGGGTTGAAGGTGAAGTCTCAATATGTTCCATTGGCTTAATTTATTAAATTTACTCTTTCTTCCCCTCTGATTTATGTGGATGTTTTGACTGTTCATCGAAAAATAGTAATAATATTGCCTGGATATCGCACTGTGTAACCGTCTCCCTAGTGTAAGGTTAATATTATTTGGCACAATAAGCCCTTAACACCATATTGATTAGAGTGTGGTTCATGAGGAGTGAAAACCATCCGCATGATTTAATTGGCACTTATAAGGAATATTAAGTCCATGGTGCATGTTGAGTAGGGATCT
>MKYO02000001.1:861319-888155 GCA_002013955.2 Citrus medica
GAATCTTTATCAATGTCGTCAGTTTTTAGCTTTTCTTGGTTTGTCTTTCTTCTGTAATGCTCTTGAGATGTTATGAATTAAACAAATAGAAGTTCCTGATCATACACTTTAATCATATAGGAATCATCATAAAATGAAGAAAAAAATTCTCACACTCAGCGACCAAGAAGGCATGAGACAATAAACAAGTAGGGGATTAAGCACTATTGTGTAGACTAAACAGAGAAGCAATAGCAATTAGATAAGGCGTCCAATTAAGCCAACAGCTAATGCTCTTATAATTTGATCCTAGTACTGGGGGACTTGGAGGCAAACTATTGGCTAGCCTACTAATGAATTTCCTTTTTGGCCACTTGAGCATTTGTCAAGTTAACTCTACACGCAATTAAACTATTGGCTAGCCACTATAAATCTAACCACCCACTTATAAGCAATATTAAGTCCATGGTGCATGTTGAGTAGGGATCTAGAGACCCAAGCACTTCATTTTAAAAGTTTGCACTTTAATTGATTACCGCCTTTTTCATTTAAATTTTAGGATAATCTAAATCACTTCCACTATAAATCTAACCACCCACTTAGAAAATTAACTCTACACGCAATTAAAATGTACCTCCTCGTAGGATCAACTCTCATCACTATTGATCTATTCTACAATAGATTCGTGCATTTGCGAGTTCAATAAAATTTGCACAACACTCAACGATCACCACCACCATTCACTACAAGTTTTCAATTTTTTTTTTTTTGCTAAATGTATAGACTTTCGATTGCCCAATATGTGCAAGCTTTTTCTTTTTTTTTTTTGGTCGGCTCTATCAACCATTTGATACAGGAGGGAAAAATTTAAACAATCTAATCGAAGGATAAAATCAAATCCTATAAACGGTAAGGAACATTGATGATTTATTCAGAGTTGTTGAATGAATCTTACTAATGGATCATGAGGGTTGATCTATTATTATTTCAGTCTCCTCATTCATACAAGCAAACTTAACCAAGTGCACGTAATTGATTTTTGTTTTCTACAATAATTTCCTTGCAATTTAATGAGAAAGTCTTATGCACGAACCACCTGATGAAACCAAATGAAGGACAATGTAGACTTGTGGAGGGTCTTTATCTTAAAAAATAGCCTGACGATTAATATAAAGAGTAAAATCTAATAAAAAACTAAACAAAATAATAACACTAAAAATGATAATATTAATTAAATGTATATTGAAATTGCTTTCATAATGCAACATGATATTAAAATAAACAGTTAATGCAAACAAACGCATCATATTTTATTTTCCTTATTTATGGAATCTTTCAATTCCATTAAAGTCACTGTGGCAAGTTTCTAAATATTCATTCATATAAATAGAGGCTCATGACTTTCTGATTTTCACACATCTCCTTTAATTCTAATTAAGTTGCTTACAATTCACTTAATAAATAGAAAATGTCAAAGAGTCTTAGTTTCATCATCTTGGCTTTGCTTGTAATGGCAAACACTAAAAGCACACTTATTACAGCCAGTCGTTTTAGCCAAGGATATCACCCAGATGCTTCATTTTCCAATAATCCTGCAGCATCACCTGAAATTGTTGATTGCTCAGTGCTTACAAGGGAAGAGTGTTTGATCGAGAAGTCAAAGAACCCTCTCGCAGACTATAAATACTACTGTCCCCCGGGAGGATGCAAATGATTTTCATAATCAGTTATTTCTCTTATCTTTTTATGAGTGCTTTTGCAATAATGATCAATTGTAGTGAAATCGAAACTGTGTTTTAATAAAAGAAGAAATTAATTCATTATGAGTGTGTGAATTGGCTTTGCTTTTTGTATACATATCGTTGAATCAGTCTACGAGAGGGCAATCTATTGAAATACTAATAATGATCAAGCGTTATTTCTATGTTAGTACCATTTGTAATATTTGAATTTTAAGTCCATTTTCTTTTAGGGTGAGGCTAACTGCATCCTAACAAAAAAAAAATTGAACCTTTATATTTTATTGGAATCTTATATTACAAAGACCAAACTGTACAGAAAAATTTGTTTATTAATTTAGTAAAATAATAGAATTTTTACTTTTTTCATATATGTCCATAATTCAGTTACCCTTTCATCAATTTAGTAAAACAATAGAGTTTTTATTTTATATTCAAATATGGCCCTAACTCAATGACCCTTATGTTTTCATCAATTTCATATAATAATAGGGTTTTTATTTTATTTTCAAATATGTACATAATTCGATTATATTATTTTCAATTGAAATTAACTGCCCACGCAATCCAGCAACTAACTCGCACGTTGCTGAGCACCACGTTCGCGTACCCCATGCCATGCTCGCTCACGCGCTGTTATGCCCCGTGTTACCGTGTCCCGGCACTTTGTGTCCGCGCGCCCCATGTTTGCACCCCCCAACGCCTCGCTCCCGTGCGCCCCTTGGCCTCACGCCCACGTGCCCACTGCACCTCAGTCTTGTGAGTTGCTGCACACGCCACCCACGCACGCTCTTGCACGCGCTGCCCAGCATTGCTTGCCCCCATGCTACTGTGTACGCCTTGCTGCCGCGCCCCAGCCAATGCACCAGTTCTGCTTTGTTTTCACGCTGACCACAAGCACACCCATATGCTGCCAAGACTTGACACAAGGCCCCAAGCCAAGCCGCGGCAGTTGGCCCCCCATGACTCACAGTGGTGACAAACCTCCCCCACCTAAAACGCACGACATCCTCGTCGGCGAGGTAACCTCGTCGTCCTTAACCTCCCCTACACAAAGCCATATCAAAGCCAATTGATAACTCTATGAAATGAGAATTATTACGGTAATTCTAGACTTAAATCAAGACCACTTAGAGAGTAAAAGATGTGTTTTTATTATATTTTGGTTATGTTTTGCATAAACATCCATTTTAGTTTAGTTTTAATAAGTTTTGCTTGATTTAAAGTAATTTGTGCTTAAAACATGTGCATAATTGTATGTTTTCAGAAGTTTATAATCCATGAAGGGATGTTGAGATATTAGGCTAGCAAGAAGAAGAAAGAATATGGCCACAAAAAAAGCAAAACACAACCGGGAACAGTGTAATGTTATAGTCGTTGTTGGAGCAACAATTGCTAGAGCAACCATTGCGCTAGCAATCCTGGAACAGCGAGGGAGAAAACTTAGCGCGGGTTAGCTGCAGAATTGCGATATGCAGTTTCCTAATTTGACTCATGTACGCCCGAAGCCTTTGTTTATCCTAGTTTTCAGTTATAAAAAGAGGCGCACATCACATAAAACGGCGGCAACATATTGATCAGAATTCAAGGGAACTGAGATCGCATCATTGAAGAATCCAGCGGAGTTATTAGGATTCACTATCTATCGTTCTTTACTTATTCTTTCTTCACTCTTTAATTAAACCAATGTATTTCGTGACCAATATGTTGCTGTTTGTTTTTCTCTTTTAGAATATGAACTAAACTTGCTTGTAGTTGAGTGACAAACAATCTAATGGGTTCTTAACTGTTCTTATGAGTTGCTATATAATTGATATAACATTTAATGGTTCAAGTGAAGATAGAGCCACAAAAGGGCATGTCTTAATGGATATTATTAGAGTAATACTTGATTTTAATTTAAGTTTCCTAGATTAAGTTTATCTTGAATCCCATAAGGGCCTTACTTGAAGTTAAGATTTGTGATAAACTAGACATATGTATTCATCTTGTAGGGCGGAGAGAATGGATGTTCATAGTGTCATGTTTTAAGTAGAATAATAACTGGTTATTGCCAAGATACTTAAGGGTGTGAGAATTCCAATATGCGACAGCTGAGGATGCAAAATAATTCTGCCCAGTGCTATAGAAATTGTTGTAGCAACTTATGTTAACTTGATGAAAAGCAGTCAGCCCATAAAGAGAGTTTGATCATTCAATTACCTTATTCTCATTTGATTCTTCGACGCATTTTTATTTAATTTATTTCATCACTGCTTTGTTTATTTTATTCTCTCACAATTATCAATTTCAATAGTAACCAACTTTACATTTGTTCATCTCGGCATAAAGGTAGATTGCACTATTGTGATTGCTGTAGCATTTCTAGTAACATCAATCCCTATGGAGACGATCTTGAATATTCATCAATTTATTACTTGTTGTGTACACTTGCACATTGGCATCAATAACATTTGAAAAAAAAAATCACCAGCATCAATGCTTCATTCTCTTTGACACACACATGCGTGCCAATGTTGGGCTCACCACGCATCCGCTGCACCATCCATTGTTCCCTCGAATGTTCTGCCCGTGTGGAATCATCTTTCCCCCAAGTAATGATTGTGTGCCAGTGATACTCCTACCGACCATTCTCTCCGAGAATGTCTCATTTGCTGCCGATTGTTCCTCTTGACTTCTATCAAGTCTTTGTGCTTGCCCAAGCCCTTACTTGTATACACTGCAGACTTCGTAACAAAGCCCCATCCTTGTTGCTTTGTAGTCGAGGACGCCTGAAGTATCCACGAATTCGGCAGCCACACATGCTCTTCTCTGCTCCAGCCTGCTGCCTCGCAATTCCTTGCCCAACACACGATACTAATGACTCTCACATGCGCATCTATAAACAGGGAACAGTGCTGCTACCCCAAACAACACTAACACAAGCCAAACTGCCCATTGTGAAGTTATTACCGGAACCACGCTTGCTGACTTGCAGTGCCTTAAGCCCCACGCTTCCTTGCAAAAGCACCCGTAACTCCCCTTGTTCAGCAAGAACTCACAACAATCGGTACCACTTTGAATGATTCCCTCATTCTCACTGTCATGAGTCTTCTAGCAACCGAAACCCTCAGTTAGGGACTTAGCTTCCAATTCCTCTTCATTTTGGTTTGCGTTTTCATCCGGCAACTTGTTTAGTTAAGGCCCTTGTGACTCTCCAGCCACAAATCCCGTAGAATCATGGTATACTCCTCAAGCTTCTCCGCAACTTGAACGCACTCTTTAACCAATGACATCATCGTTGAATTCCCTCCAACTAAACCATGATTCGTAGCCGGAAGTGATGTCTCCAACCTATTCGAATTCAAGTATTCACATTCGACCACACAAGGCTCCTTCATGCCTCCTATCCAAATCCAAGATAATTGAAGATGTACACGCACCTCGGCACTGTACAGGAATTCCATTCCTAAGATCATGTCATACCTCGACATAGCCATCACCACGAATGATGTGTCTCGCACCCAAGTTCCCACACTCAGGTTGGCCATAGTTACGCCGTTCGGAACCACTTGGTGGTGTGAAGTGAGACCCACAACGAGATTGGCTCAAACAACTTGTAGCCCAATGCGTGGTACCAAATTCGCCTCTACAAGATTTGTCGCTGCCCCCGTATTAATCATCGCCCTCACCTCTACTCCGTTCAACTTTACCTTCGCACACATCAATTCCCCTCAGTATAATTCGCCCCTAAGGATACTCGATAGCTCCTTATTACTCATAGGCTCCTCTTCTATCTCAACTTCTGTATTGTTCAACAATTGTAACGGGTTCATACGCGTTGCTGCCACTTTGGACTCCGAAAGTTTTAAAGACTCCCCTTCAGTCTCTTTCACGAAAGTGTTCAGTTTCTCACGCTTCAGACACTCTTTGGCCCGATGTGGTCCATCGTAAATGAAGCACACAGAACTCTTTTTCCCTTGCGGATTTCCTTGCTTGGTTTTGCTCTGGCCATTGTTCTTTTCCCACCATCACGTGAAGAATGGCTCTTCTTGCCCTCCTTGGACTTTTTTTATTCGGAAGAAGAAGCATTCACGAATCTGAAGTCAACCAATCCGTCGGCAGCTACTATCGCCGTCGGCATATCCCTCACAGCTTGCCTCAGCAACTCCGTTTGCGCCCACGGCTACAAACCCGAAATGAAGTTAAAGAGTTTGTCTTCATCTACCATGTTCTTGATGTCGACCATCAACGAACTAAATTTCTTGACGTAATCCTTCACTGAACTGGTATGCTTAATTATGCAGAGCAAGAAATTCAAGAAATCCTAATTAAAGTTAAATGTATAATAATTAAGAATATTTTAATTAATTTGTATTCTAGTTTAATTTGGTTTCCTATTTAGAGTCTTATTGTTTAGGTATTGCTTATTTGGATAATATTCCTACTTTTAGGTAAAACTCTTATTCAAATAGGTTTTCTAATCATATTAGGATAAGTCTTACTTAGTATAAATAAGTGTTTTTTGTAGCTTTTACAAGTAGAATTTGGAGTTCAATAATATTTCAATTTTCAAATCTCTTTATGAGTATTTGAACAGTTAATTCTCGGTATTCTGCGGAATCAACGAGTCTTAATCCATAAATTCGCGGTATTATTTTGAATCAACGTGAATTTAGTTGTTCTTTTATTTCGGTATTCTCTAGAATCAACGAAATATTTTGAACATTAAACTTCTGCTGCATCAGTTTGGTATTAGAGTAGTTCTGTGTGAATCGCATAGCTTTCCTGGATACCCACATCTATTCCCACCAAATCCATCACAAAAAAAAATCTAAAAAAAAAAAGAATTTGAAACCCTAGCCGCCAACTGCACCGCCGCCCACCATCGCTACCACCACCATCCCGCCACATCACAAACAACCACTGCCACCATCGAACTCTTTGTAATTTTGCTACCAAATCCTAGCCATTGTTGCCGTCAACCACCACCTAAATAGCCGCGAAATGCCCAAAACCTGCAAGCTCTCCTCCCACTCGCCGCCGCGAAACCAACCACCCTCACTGTCGATCACCACCACCAAAAGCATCCCCATCCTTTGCCGACCAAAACCCAATCACCCTTTGCCCTTGAAGGCCGGCCATACACCGCCACGAACCACCATTAGCCGCCACCATTTCAAATCGATTTTCTGGCCAAACCGCCACGAATCCGGCTAAACCGTTGCTACCATTGTGTTCCTCACCATCAAATCTTTCAGTTCCACCCATCCTTACTTGATTTCCGACCACCGTCGCCAGTAACTCTATTTTTTGCTTCTTCACAGTTTTGACCCAATTCTTTCATTTATACCATTATTGCCCTTTTATTTTTTTATCTTAACACAAAAAAACCCAAAAAACCACAAAAAAAGAGAAAATAGAAAAAAAAGAAAAAAATTATATCATGAAATCACAACATCGACGTGAAAATTTCATCTTAAGAGATGTTTTAGTTAAGATGTTGAGGATTTTGCATTCGATTTCTCAAGATTTAGAGAAACTTCAAGATAGAAAATCTTTACACATAAAGCAGGCATATGGATTTGATGAAGTTGTTCATGATGATGTTTGTTATGAGGATAATGAGGAAAATGGTAACTTCGTTTCTCTCGACAATATTATTCCTTCTGAGGAGAATATTAATTGGTCATTCGTGTCTACAACAAATCCTCAACACAAAGACATTGATTTGGATCAATTGTCAAAATTTGATGAGTATCTTGATATTCCTTCTGAGGAGAATATTAATTGGTCATTCGTGTCTACGTCAAAGTTCTGTTTTAAAAATTAATCCTTATGCACATGAAGATGTTCTTGAAGACCACAACATACAAAATTCGAGGACGAATTTTCTCCAACCTAGCGGGAATGATGCAGAGCAATAAATTGAAGAAATCCTAATTAGAGTTAAATGTATAATAATTAGGAATATTTTAATCAATTTGTATTATAGTTTAATTTGGTTTCCTATTTAGAGTCTTATTGTTTATGTATTGCTTATTTGGGTAATATTCTTACTTTTAGGTATAAGTCTTATTAAAATAGGTTTTCTAATCATATTAGGATAAGTCTTACTTAGTATAAATAAGTGTGTTTTGTAGCTTTTACAAGTAAAATTTGGAGTTCAATAATATTTCAATTTTCAAATCTCTTTGCGAGTATTTGAACAGTTAATTCTCAGTATTCTGCGGAATCAACGAGTCTTAATCCCTAAATTCGCGGTATTCTTTCGAATCAACATGAATTTAGTTGTTCTTTTATTCTGGTATTCTCTAGAATCAACGGAATATTTTGAACATTAAACTTCCGCTACATCACTTAAGCTCTTCAAGCTCTCCCTCGTGAGCCAACTAGCATTCCCTGGTAAGAACTGACCCTTCAGCTCTCGTTTGAGCATGTCCCATGTCTCGATTACTGGTCGCTATACTTCCGCGTCTTTTCTTGAAGTCTGCTCCCCCACCACAATTTTGCATCCCCCTCGAGGTACATGCTGGTAATGGTGACCCGCTCCGCTTCGGGCACATGAGCAGCTCGAAGATACTGCTCCATATCCTACAGAAAATTCCATAACTCCTTGGCATTTTGAGTTTCGTTGTAAGCTTTTGGTTCGGGCACCTTTACTTTCGAAAGTCCCTCCTCTTCACGTGGAGTGTTGTTTACTGCCCGTTTCAGTAAACCCACCTCTTTTTCAAGATCTCCTATGTTGCCTTTCAATACCTCTATCAGTGTAGTAACATCCTTCATGACTTTATTCAGCTTGTCTGAAAACTCACCCACAAACTCCGCACAAGTCTATTTTACACCCACCATCTCAATAGAGTTAATTTCCGTGTTCTTCGCCAAACTCTTTAGTTCTGGATATAAAGTGCCCACGATGGTCTCCAAATGCACCAATCTATCCTTTGTTGACTCCCCAGTCATGTTGGTTTTTGTCGTTGTGACTTTCTCTAAAATTACACAACTACACTCTTGCAAAATAATTTCACCCCGAAACTACACAATCAGTCGTCCGCAAACTAATTTGTCGAGCCTATTCTGACCTTAAAACTTCCTCTGAAAATAGAGCAAACCATGCTCTGATACCAAATTGTCATCGGCCTTTTTTAAAATATGTATGGCAACTCGCGTGATGGCGCCAAGACTCTACTTAGCCAGCCAACCCAAAAACCCAACAGAAGCGATTCGTAGGAAGCGCGTCAGCACTCGCACAAAGGAGGTTACGCAAGAGCAATTTCTTGCCAACACAAAAAATAACCACGTACACAAACACCAAACACAAGTACTGGTTTTTACGGAGGCACCAACCTCAAACTTTTCTGTTCCACAAAAAGAAAAGATTCACAAATAGCTTAAGTAATGTATGCACAAGGACACAATGCTCAACAAAACTTACGCACCTTCACATACACCCCATCACTATCTATATACATGGTTTGCAAGTGACACCCCCACTTGCTAAGGCTAGGTGGCGCGCCACCCACACGCCACCTCAAATCCCTCCTCAAGTTTTTACGCACCCACTAAGCATGTACAAGGGAGCACATCTCCACTCCCCTAAAGAACAAGGCAACCGCTACCCATAAGTCTTGAAATAAGGAAGTTGTGGGGCTTAACTGCCGCTACCCACTTTCCATGTTTCCCTATTTCGAGTGTTCGAAGGCCATGTCTCCCACTCATGCTTGATTTTAAGCCCACCTCTTGAAGAATCACGGCCAACCATGCTCCACGTCTCGTAGTCACTATCCGCCCACAATCCACGCACGATGCCTCTCATTTTCGCATAACTTGGCCCCCACATGCATGCCACACATCACTGCACATTGGCATGCACTCTGGCCCGCCACTAAGCCACAATCTTGCAACTGCCCACGCAATCCAGCAATTGACTCACGCACTGCTGAGCACCACGCTCGCGCGCCCCATGCCATGCTCACTTGCGCGCTATTGTGCCCTGCGTCTGCGCATCCCGGCACTTTGTGCCTGTGCGCCTCATGTTTGCGCGCGTCAGCGCCTCGCACCCATGCTCCCCTTGGCCTCACGCCCGTGCACCCACTGTTCCCCATGCCCGGGCGCCCACTGCGCTTCAGTCTTGCGAGTTGCTGTGTACGTCACCCACGCAGCTCTTGTGCCCATGCCACAACGTGCACCTTGCTGCCGCGCCCAAGCCAACGAGCCAGCCATGCCTTGTTTTTTTGCTCACCACAAGCACACCCATATGTTGCCAAGACTCGGCACAAGGCCCCAAGCCAAGCCACAGTAGTTGGCCCCCATGACTCATGGTGGTGACACCATCCATGTATTAATTATATAAACAACATGACTTACATGTTCCATTTACCTTTACTCAATATCATCTATGTAATGAACATGTAAATGACATTTCATACATATAATTTAATAATTTTCATTAATTTACCATTAATGTAAATATAATTTTTAATATATAATAAGTGATAAATTAATATACATATTTAATTTTCATCTAAGTTAACTCAGTTAGTTAGTTCTTATTAAGTATTGTAAAAAACAAAAGACAAAACTTTCTGAAATGTGAACACATTCTTGACCGTACAATAAATATTTCTAATGCATTAATATAATGAAGTCCCCACAAAATAAGAAATATCATGTCATGCGCCGCGCAATCATTTATAAAATTTTAAAATATATTGGCAACTAAAATTTATTCTATTTATACGGTTGGTTAACCCGTAAAATTCTTATAAATTTGGACTGCTGTAGTACACTACTACCTTTTGAATCCAGGTCCCAACCCAAAACGACGCCGTCCTTTCGAACTCGATACATTCATGAACTCACAGCCTAACCAAACCATCCAAATCGACTCCGACATGGGAGGAGACTGCAATGTCGATTTTGCCCCTTTTCCTTAACGAACGCTCTACAAAAACCAAACCACCGAAAAAGAAAAAAAGAAGAAAAAAACACTAACAGCCGTCTCTGATCTCTCTCGCTCTGAGTGTGCTTTAATCACTCTCTATTCATTATCAGCCGCTGTCTCTTCATCACGTCGATAATGTCAAACACCAACGCCCCCACCGTCAAAAAGGATGGACCCGGTCGCCTTGCTTCTGTTTACAGTGAACTACAAACCAGCAGATTGAACGTCTCCCTCCCCCTCCCTTCTGTCCTCAAGAAAACCTTTAACGTCGTCGATGGCGCTCCTAGCTCCGCCTGCGGCAACCCCGGTATTGTCCCCCTTATCTCATATATATAAATATATAATGCAGACATGTGAGTTGCAGACATGTGCGCCTTTTTTTTTACGTGAAAAGTGTTAATATTGGTTGTATATTTTCTCATTGGACGTGATTGCAGAGGAGATAAAGAAGTTGTTTCCGAAATTATTCGGACAGCCGTCTGCAAGACTGGTGGAGCGTGATCCCAAGGCATGTTCCATGGAGAACAAGAGTTTGAAGATCGGAGTTGTCCTGTCTGGAGGCCAGGCTCCTGGGGGACACAATGTCATCTCTGGAATTTTCGGTAGAGGCTTTTGTTTTTTTTTTTTTTAATTTCTATGTACATTTATATTTAAAAGGGTAATTTTGAAGATCTATTGTTTTTTGCTTTTTTTTTGGCTTTTAGATTATTTACAAGAACGCACAAACGGAAGCAAGCTTTACGGGTTTAAGGGCGGTCCAGCAGGAATCATGAAGTGTAAATATGTTGAGCTTTCTACTGAGTACATCTATCCTTATAGAAACCAGGTCAGGGTTTTGATCAGTGCTTATATTATTGCTTTATGAATTCTTTTATAATAAAGATCTTCTATGCACTCCATTGGCAGGGTGGCTTTGATATGATTTGCAGTGGCAGAGACAAAATTGAAACCCCAGAACAGGTTGGTGCACTCTGTTTATTTACAATTGTTCTTGTCTACCATTTTGGTCTGTCGTCAAATTGTTATGAAGGACATGAGCCGAAAGACATGGCAATAATTGATTGCAGGTATATATCTAATGTAGTGTGCTCATGATGTTTAGTTTAAGCAAGCAGAAGAAACAGCAAAGAAGCTTGATTTGGATGGGCTAGTCGTAATTGGTGGGGATGACTCCAACACAAATGCTTGTTTGCTTGCTGAAAACTTTAGGTTCATACACTTGTGCTTAACCTCAAGACTATGTATCTGCATGTTCTGTAATCTCGTGAGGTTCTGTTAACACGATATGATTCACTGCTTGAAACTTTGATCAGGAGTAAGGATATAAAAACGCGAGTTATTGGATGCCCAAAAACCATTGACGGCGATCTCAAGTGCAAAGAGGTCCCTACAAGTTTTGGATTTGACACTGCATGCAAGGTGCTGATATATTTCACTTTTTATGTTCTGAAACAAAGTGAGCTTAATGCAGATCCTCATTTCATTCTATATCAATATGGGTAGATTTAACAATTATTTTCATGGTTCATGATGTTCATGGTCTATCCGGCTTCAAAAATTCAGATATTTTCAGAAATGATAGGAAATGTTATGACAGATGCTCGCTCAACTGGAAAATACTACCACTGTAAGCTATCTGGATACAGATTTCTCGAATTTGCTTTAATAGTTACATTTTGTTCAGTCCATGTAAGAATAGCAATACCATTGCTCTTCTTCCTAATTATATCTGTTTCTGCAGTTGTAAGGCTTATGGGCCGTGCAGCTTCTCATATAACATTGGAGTGCGCTTTGCAAACTCATCCGAATATTACAATTATTGGGGAAGAGGTGCGTTCTGATAACCTATGTCGATTTCAATTTGTTTGAATACTTGCCTGTTGTAAGTACATAGGTAGTGCTCGTCAAAATGACTACACGAAACCTAAAATTCAGAGCTAAGTTACTCATATAATAATTCTGCTGGCTGGCTTTCTGCACCAACTTCTGTAAACACTAACAGCATTTTGCATTGATGAAGGTTGCTGCCAAGAAGCAGACACTGAAGAATGTTACAGATTATATAACAGATATAATCTGCAAAAGGTCAGAAGCTGGTTACAATTATGGCGTCATACTTATACCAGAAGGCCTGATCGACTTCATTCCTGAGGTATATAAGAGATAGCAGAAGCTACATTTTCCGTTTCCTCATGGAAGTTGAAGCTTAAACTGTCACATTGCTTTTATTGCCCTGCAACTTGCAGGTACAACAACTTATTGCAGAACTCAATGAAATATTAGCTCATGATGGTGTTGATCAAGATGGGGCGTGGAAAAAGAAACTCAAGAGTCAATCTCAGGAGCTATTTGAGTTGTTCCCCAAAGCAATTCAGGAGCAACTATTGCTTGAAAGAGATCCGCATGGGAATGTGCAGGTTTTTTTTTTTGGCTTATGACAGCTTTATCCTATACCTGTTTGTCATAATTCATCGTACTTTAATTCTATTTTTGTTATAACATGTTTGTGTCACATGTGTAGGTTGCCAAGATTGAAACAGAAAAAATGCTTATTCAAATGGTGGAAACTGAATTGAATAAAATGAAGCAGAAGGGTGCATATAAAGGGCAGTTCAACGGACAGTCCCACTTCTTTGGGTAACCAACATATTGTTTCTTCAAAATTAATCTTGAATCAGCTGTCTCTTGATGTTTTACATTCATTGCATAGAGAACTCACATTATACTTGATTTTGACCGAGCAGTTATGAGGGCAGATGCGGTTTGCCCACAAACTTCGATGCAAATTACTGCTATGCATTAGGTTATGCTGCTGCAGCTCTCCTCCATGCTGGAAAGACTGGATTGATTTCATCTGTTAGTATTATTTCCTATTGAAGTTTCCCCTTTCATTGCGACTTTGTTTGTGATATTGTCTTATGTTTTCAAAACCTCGGCATCAAATCACAGGTGGGAAATCTGGGTGAGCCTGTTGAAGAATGGACAGTGGGAGGAACAGCATTGACATCTTTAATGGATGTCGAGCGTAGACATGGTAGCCATTCCTATTAATGCAGGAGTCACTCTGGTCTCTAGACTTTTGTTCCTCATTTATCAACTCTGTTTTTTTCTTGTAACTCTTTCAGGGAAGTTCAAGCCTGTGATTAAGAAGGCAATGGTGGAACTTGAAGGTAACATCTTGAATTTTCAACCTCTTCATTTTGCCTTGGTTTCTTGAAGCAGTGAATTTACTTAATTTTTGTTGTATTTGTGAAATGTCAGGTATACCATTTAAGACATTTGCATCTTTGCGTGAGGACTGGACAATCAAGAATCTATATGTCAGTCCAGGTATATAACTTTCTTTTGAGCATGCACTCTTTCTCCAGTGATACTGCAAAATTACACCAGTTAGCTATTTTTTTCTTTTTTCAAAAAATTTTATTCATTAATGTCCTGATGATATGCTGCCTTTGTTTTCATCAGGACCAATTCAATTTGTTGGCCCAAATGCAAATGATATCAATCACACTCTAAAGCTGGAACTTGGACCGCCCGCTCAAGCAAAGTTGAATAAATGAATTCCGTTTATTTCCAGTTCATTAATTCCCGGTGCAGCTCTAGACTATTTTGAGAGTGTGCATGCAGCATGGATCTAATATTTATTCACTGGCAAATTTTACAGTTTTGCCTAATTACATGAAAATTGGCAAGGAAAATAAGGATTCAGGTTGTTAAAATTTTAGCTTATTTACTTGATCGGCATCTCTTAATCTCTTTTATGACTATCTATATATAGCCATTTGTGATTCAACTGGAAAAAATTGCAGATTAATCTTCGCTTTTCTTCTATGGTTTCTTGTCAAAAATTGAAATTTTTTGAGTGGTTAGGTTAATTTATAACCTCATTCACACTTCTTTGCAAAGTATCAGTAGTGCTAAATGAACAATGGGACGGTAGAAAGGGTAGCGGGCACTGCCGTTTCCATGAATCTTACTTCTATTCCTTTTTTTCGTTTAAAAAAATTAAAATAATAAAAAGAAAATATAAAATAATGAAAAATAAACATAAAAGTAACAAAAACGAAACATTAAAATAAGAAAGTAATGGTAAAAGGCAAAAAGTGTCATTATCCCTAAACCCGATGAAGCCGAACTTATATCTGCATTTGCATTAATAGAAGAAAAATGAAATAAAACCAGCAGCCATTATCCCGGAGATCTGCATTCAAAGATCTAAATTTGGTGTCAAAGACCATGCCAACAACGTTGATGAAATGTTATTCAGCTTTCCTATTACAACCAAATAAAATTAGTTTTGGTTGTGTTCGAAATATTTAAATTGTTAGAATTTTTTTCAATTAAATTGTTAGAAAGTGATGGATTAAATTTGTAAAAATTCCTGGATGCGTGCATTTTATATATTTAAATTGTTATGAATTGTTATGATTTTTTTTTACTTTGAATTGATAAAAAATAATGGATTAAATTTGTAAAAACTTTTGGATGCATTTTATATATTTAAATTGTTAGGATTTTTTAATTTAAATTGTTAGAAAGTAATGGATTAAGTTTATAACAATTTTTGGATGTGTTTTATATATTTAATGATTTTTTTAATTTAAATTGCTGGAAATAATAGAATAAATAATGAAAATTTATGGATGTGTTTTATATATTTAAATTACTAGGATTTTTTTAATTTAAATTGTTGGAAATATTGGAATAAATTTATAAAAAATTTTGGATGTGTTTTATATATTTAAATTGTTAGGATTTTTTGTTACTGGACAAAAATGTTATAAAAATTTTTAATTATTTATTCTTAATACAAATGTTAATTATTTTGTAGAAATTGAGAATTTGGAAAATGAGCATGCATTTAAAGAGTTACAAGAAATAGGAGCCAACAATGCAGTTGAAATTGTGCAAAAAAATGAGCCAACTCTTGGAATGTTATTTGATAGTCATGAAGAAATGTTTGCATTTTACAAAGCCTATGGTAAACAAGAGAGATTTTTTGTGAAGGTTTGAACTACTAAGAAAGGGACTGATGGGATTGTCAAATATACTTCATTTGCATGTGATCGTAGCGACAAGTCAGAAAGTAAATATGCTAATGTAATGAAGTCAAAACCTAATGTGAAAAATGGTTGTGATGCAAAAATTGAAAGTTGTCTAAATGAAGATGAAAAATAGGTTTTTCAAATTTTAAATTTTCAACACAACCATGGATTGAATCCAGACAAAATTAGGTATTTTCCTTACAATCACAGAATTAGTGCAAGTGCTAAAAAGTGAATTCAAATGAATGATTGTGCGGGAATTAAAATTGCCCAAAATTTTATTATATTGTTGTTGAAGCTGGTGGGCATGAAAATGTCTCATTCTTAGAAAAAGATTGCAGAAATTTTGTTGACAAAACAAGGCAATTACAACTTGTGGAAGGAGACGCTATAATGCTTTTAAAGTACTTCTAGAAAAAGCAAGCGAATGTAAGGGTTTTTTTTTAAAAAAAAAAGCATTGATTTAAATGAGCAAGATTGATTAAAGAATGTATTTTGGGCATATCCGAGGAGTAGGGCAACTTATAAATATTTTGGAGACGTCATCACACTTGACACTACATATCTAACCAACAAGTATAACATGCCATTCGCTCCCTTTGTCGGAGTTAATCACCATAGCCAATCTATTTTGTTAGGATGCGGATTGATTTCACGTGAGGATACGGAGACATTTACATGCTTATTTGAGGCGTGACTATCATGTATGTCTGATTCTCCTCCATTTGGTATCATTACAGATCAAGACAAGGCAATGCAAAAGGTAATTGAAAATATTTTTCCTCCTACTAGGCATCAGTGATGTGTATAGCACATAATGAAGAAGGTACCTAAGAAGTTAGAAGTGTTTAAAGAATGTGAAGATATTATTTCTTTACTGCTTTTTGCTGTTTATGATTCATTGAGTTCTACTGCATTCGAGGAAGTTTAAATGTGATGAGAGGCATCATTTCATTTCATGCTATTTGAAAGATTGTTATTGGGCAGGAATGTCAACTACTTAGCGAAGTGAAAGTATGAATGCATTTTTTAATGTGTTTGTTAACTTAAAAACAAATCTGAAGTAGTTTGTGAAGCAATATGAAAATGCATTGAGAAGGAAAGTTGAATTAGAATAGCAAGCAAATGCTAAGTGTTTTAGTGAGAGGACATCATGTGCAACAAGATATAAAATGAAGAAGCAAGTTGAAGAGGTGTACACCATTTCTAAGTTTAAAGAATTCCAAAAAGAATTAACGGCACTGATGTATTATGATATACTGAATTCTGTGGGATCAATATATAAAATAAGTGAATCACATGGGCAAGGTAAGAAAAAAATCTTTGAGGTTATTTTCGAAGAAGATAAGTGTGAAGTTAATTGTATTTGTTCAAAGTTCTAGTTTAGGGGGATTCTTTACAGACATGCCCTTGCAATACTGATATGTAAATCTGTTGAATTACTTCTAGAAATATACATTTATCAAGGTAGAGGAAAAATGTGAGGAGATGTTATAGTAAGGTGAAAGTTAGTTATGGTGTGAGAATTTGTCCATCTAGCAAGACAAATATGAAAAAATTTGTAGTGCTTTCAGTGAGGTTGCACACAGCTTATGATGTTGAAAATAGTTACAAAATGGTATTGGATTGGATTGAGAAAGCAATGAATAATTTGCTCAAGCAAATTTGTTGTGCAAGTGTGGAAAAAACTATTATTGGTGGAGCAAGTTGTATGAGCAACAAGTAAATTCACAGTGAAAGTGTGGAAAGAACCGTTACTGATGAAGTAAGTTATAGCAGGAACAATGTTCAACTTATACTGAATTATCCAGCAGTGACACGTCATAAAGGTCGTCCACCTTACTTAAGGAAAAAATCTACAATTCGTAAGAAATCTATTCAAAAGAACAAGGTTGCATAAAAAAATAAGGTCTGTTTAAATACAAATATATATTTTCTAATTCATTTGGTTTTAGTTTAATTATTTTTAATAATCTTACAGGATTTACAAAAAAATACTCCATCGTCTTATCATGTCCCTAATGAAATCTCCATATAGGAGAGCAGCATGGCCACGGTAAGTTTTGTGAATTTTTATTTTTATTTTTTTTCTTTTATTTCGAGGATATGGAACTAAGTATAAGATTGATAGAGATGGTAGAAATCTCCATGAGGACGGGAATCCTTAGGAATTTTTCCTATTTGGGGAGGGTATGGGGACGATTTTATACTCAATTTCTTATTCGGTAAAAGACGGAGATGAAGTAGAATCCCCATCCTCTCACTATTTCCCTATTTCCCTTATTTCCCTATTTTTAATCTTTATTTAATTTTTTTATTTTATTTTTCTATAATTATTAGTGAATAAATTATAAATTATAAAATATTAAATATTAAATATTGGTGTAAATAAAAATATCAAAATATTTATACAAATAATATAAATATTAGTTAATGTAGAATATTTAATATAATTTAGACTTAACTACAACCAAAAGCACACAATCACACAAGCCTATAACTCACAAATCAAATAGTAAATCACTCTCTCACAGTCTTGCCCATCCTTTCCAAATTATTCGCGCAGTAGCAAACATCCAACTCGGCTTCATCTCATCATATCCTAGTAGTACACCGGGTTGTCAATGGCTGAGTAGCCTAGCTCATCGCAATGTCAACTAACAGCCGCACATGCAGCTTTGTTGCGCTATAGTCAGTGATCAGCAGGTATCATTACTCATGGACAACAATCACATCCATATTGTATAAAATGACATTATTTGAATTTTGTTTTGAAAATTATTATTTAAATATTATAGATACCAAAAGTTTGAAGGAGTTGAATGAAATAAGGTTCATTCACGATCATTCTCATTTTATTTCATATTTTTTAGGTCAATATGATTAAATTAAGTTCGAAAACTAACAAGATATAAGTTATTCGGGGGTCGGGGGCCTTCATGGATCCCCTGTTATTATTCGTGGAGGAGACGGGAATCCCCTCAAGCAATTCTGACGGAGACGAGGAGGGGATGGGGACATATACAAAACATCGGGAATGGGTACGGGGATGTTGGTCCCCTCCCTTCCCCATTGTCATCCCTAAAGATTGACCATATGTAGACGCTACGAGAATGAAGTATTGTTCATGAAAATCTCAACCAATACGGCATTATAGGCTACTACAATGTAAGAATTATTTATTTAAATTTTAGTTTTAAAATTTTTTAGATGGATTTTACATATATTTTATTATTTGATTAGGTACCTATGTACTGATCCCAATTCGGTGGAATCAATATTTATCAATCATTTCCTTATAATTGGCACACAATATGTTATTATTTACAAGTTGTTAATGTATACTTATATTTTAATATTTCTTAAATGTAATATGATGTTTGTTTTTGTATATTATAGCAACCAGTCTCACTATATACTTTGCAGTCGCATTCTTCTCCTTCAGTGACCTATCAAGGATCTTAAAATGAGAATATCCAATAGTTACTACTGCAGTAGTGTAATGAAGATAACAATCATGATGTTTGACTTGTATTTTGGCTTTAAATTTTTTAAATTGTAGTGATGGATTAATGATATATGTTATATTTGGCTTTAATTTTTAAAATTATAGTGATGGATTAATTATATATGTTATATTTGTCTTTAAATGTTTGAAATTGTAGTGATGAATTAATGATATATGTTAGATTTGGCGACTTAGTGTATCATTGCATTATTGTTGTTTCTTTTGATACACATAATATCTCTAGAAATGTATAGGGTCCAGAGGGAAATGTCCATTCTTCCTACAGTTAAACATTGCAATTCATACATAACAATTATTTTGTTTAAATATCGTAATTCATACATAACAAGGGGTACAATCTCTTTATTTATGCAAAATACATATAGCAATGATTATTCCTAAAATACAATAGACAATGGATTAAATAGGCAGAATACTGGAATCATTTCTAACTTTATCAGTTTGTACAGCTTTGTCGCATGTAGGCACTTTAGTTTGCACCCTCTTTTCGAGTGTTTCCAAGATAGATTTTGTAGTTTCTTACGTATTAGATGTCTCTGGCAATTTTTCATGCATTTGTTTGTACTCATTGTATGCTGTTTCGACATCTAACAAAGATTTATAAGATTGATAAGCATTCCCTTTGAATCCATTTACCTATTTTTGGCATTCAGGCCAAGAATTATATATGCCCGACTTTCATCATTTGAAAACAACATAACAAATTTGAGTAGGAATTTGGTTTCTTTATTGAAAAATTCAGATCAAATATTATATGCCCAAATTAATACTTGCATTCCTAATTATATGCAAAATGCTTAGTAAGAGCTAACTTGACAGGAATATTGAACTATAGAACTGTGTTCCTTAACATTAGTAATAAATTTAAATTTCTAAGCATGCATCTCAGGATCTTCTTAATATAGAACTGCTAGAGTGAAAAGTTCAGTAACTATCCTCTTCATTTAATGGTGTGAATCATACAATGGCGTGCATATATTCCGGCTTACAACCGTTGCTAACCTCTAAGCTATAAATGTATAACATGGGCAATTCACTTAAGTGAAGGCTAAGGAACAATACAAAACTACACTTGGACACGTCACACAATCGTGTTGAGTAGCAAATGCAGAGAGAACAATTGCATGTAGTTCAATCATTTCCAACATTCCTTACAATAACAATAACATTAAACTCATTAACAACATACTAAACAAGAAAAACCAAGGACACTATGAGAGCATCTTATTAACATTTTAAAGAAATAACAAATTTTGAATAATAAAGATAAAAGCAAAAATATAAACAAAACAAATAATTACCAATTATTTCTTAATATGTATAAATTGATCAATATCGGCATTTAAATTAAACATTATGAAAATGAAAAACTACTATTCAAATCAAATATTATGCAAAAATTTGGTGCATTTCAGAGCTAAATATTTCCCAAATCAACTTATCAGACAAAAATTATCACAAATCACGTAATTAATTTTTTTTTTACATAATTATCATTATTCCTTTCACACAACTATCATATCATAAATAAAATATATCACATAATTCAAATAAAAAATATTATTATTTTTAATTATTTGACAAAAAATTGATTATGAGAGACAGAGAGAGTTAAATGGGACCTTCACGTTGACAGTGTTGGCGTGGTAGCAGTGACTCTATCGGCTCCGTTATAGGTCGACGTGGTGGTGGCAACTCTGGCTGCAATGTTATGGCATTTGTTCTACTGGTGGAGGCTCCATTGTAGATCGATTGTTAGTAGGCGTTGAGGACGATAAATGATACTGTTTAGAGCATTGGTTTCTGACTAGCACGAGTGGAGAAAGGAAATGGAGGGGACGAAGTGAGTGTTGAGGGACGAGTGAAGAAAGAGAGGACGGAGTACAAAAGCTTTTTTCTTTCTTATTAGTTGAGAAAATTCTTTTTATTTGTAAATGAAAAATATTAGGAAAATGATGTTTGCCCCGGGTCAAACCCCGAAGCAACTAAAACGGCTTCGTTTCAGTGCTTTTATTTTTTGTCCTGACTTGTTGTGAAACGATGTCGTTTTGCCTTGTATAAAGTGAAAAAAAACATAACACTGCTTATTCCTTCCTCTTCGTTTTCTTAACCCAGCTACTTCTTCCTCTTCGTTGCTGCAAAACCTTTAATCAGGCAAACATCAGCGGCTTCAACTTGGACAAGTTTCGACATTGTCCCTGGAAGATTGATTTTCGGCATCGTCCCTGACAGAAGATTGATTCTTGCATGTTGATAACATTGTTGATTCTTGCGTGTTAATTAAATTAGTCAAAAGGAGTGACCAGTGATCAAATCTCAAAAGTTTCACATTCAAATGATGCTGACAATTGTAATAATTGACACAAACCATCATTTTGGAGGAAAAAAAAAGGTGGCATCGTGGAGCCAAAAAAAAAAATGCCTACCAGTTTTCTAGGGAAAGTGGCCCAGACTCCAGGGCTTGGTAAATGATAATGATGCAGAGGCTGGGGCAAAACGATCTGCAGTTGGGTTGTGGTTGAGTAATTGAATTGCTGGTGAAACGTGGTTGTCTCGTGAAATGAGGAGAAGAAGAACAAAGAAGAAGAAGCAACTAAGTTCTGTTGATGTTTATCCAAGCCAAACGTCGTCGTTCATAGCAAATGAAAATTAAAAAAAAATTAATATACAAAACAATGTCGTTTCAGTTAGTTTTGGGATTTGATCCGAAATTTGACCCGGAATAAATATCAGCGCTCAAAATACTATAGCCCCTAAATTATGATTATTTTCTTGTAGAGGTAGTGTAGTCAACGTCATACTAGTATTGTATTGGGACTAAACTACGACGGCACAAGACGCTCGTATATAAAATAATAATAACAATATCTGTTCTACTGTTTCTGGAAACGACGTCGTTTGACGTAACCCGCAATACCAAGTAAACAGATACATATATAAACCGATCGATCGGACATCGCCCTCACCGAATCGAAAAATCGAAAACGAATCGGATCAATGGAGAACCCAACAGCAGAAGCTAACTCTTCTTTAATCAATTCTTTCGTGGAGATCACATCATCCACCAAAGACGAAGCTCTCTTCTTCTTGGAGTCTCATCAGTGGAATCTAGACGCCGCCGTTTCGACTTTTCTAGACAACGCAGCAGCGGCCACCGCCTCCCCCGAAGCGTCTCAATCGGTCGCTACTCTCCCTGCCGTTAACTCCCCGTCGCTTTCAAACTCCCCCTCGACCTCTCCGTCTGCGTCTTTGTCTCGTTCCCCGTCCCGGTCTCGGTCGCCTTCACCTGCTGGGGCTCGCGATCCGTACGAGCTGCGTTCCCGAAGCCGACCGGGGAAGAAGGAGGATAAGAAGGCGGCGACTGGGACATCACGTGGGGGTATTCGGACTCTTGCTGATCTGAATAGGACTCCTCCTGGTGGGGCCGATAGCGATGACGACGACGACGAGCCGCAGCAGTATTATACTGGTGGTGAGAAGAGGTATAATTAAAATGTTTTAAATATAAAAAAAGGGAAAATTTTTTAATTTTCATTCTGCTTTAATTCCATGAGAATTAAGAATTTGTTTCATATGATCAGCAGTTTTAACTGCTTAGTTATGATTAATTAATGAATGTGGTTGATTATTAATAATTATATTCGTTTTTTTTTCTCTAATGGGAATGGCTAAATTTTCTGTAATTGTATGATACTTATATGAACCCTTGAGCTTAATGTCTAGCTTATACGAGGGTTAATGAAAAATGTGATAATCTTTTCTGGATTTTTTAGTTTGTTCGATTTCATTTAATGGCTGAAATTTGTATGTTGACATCTACGTTGATAACTTATCTTGATTTTTCTGCTGAAGAGTGGAAACAAAGTTGAGAAGATTGTTATTGAATACATGGAAACTTTCTTCGAAATCTGATTAATCATATTTGCGTGAGAACTTATATATCCACAGACACTCATAATCCATTTATGAAATGCAATTGGGGGCATATGGTACCAAGTATTCATATTGCATGATAAATTTGATGGCTTATTTTTTTGAACTGTTCATTAATTCAACCCTTTTCTAACACTAGATTTAAAAATTTTATTGGGGTTTTGTACTTTTCTTCATCTAAAAGTAACTATTTTTAAATTTTACTTTTATTATGGTTGCAGCGGGATGCTGGTCCAAGATCCTTCCAAAGGAAATCAAGTGGATGAAATTTTCAATCAAGCTAGACAATCAGCTGTAGAAAGGCCTGACCTTCGAGCATCATCAAGCTCAAAAGCCTTCACTGGAACAGCAAGGTTACTCTCTGGAGAGACAGTATCATCTGCTCCAGCTCCTCCGCCTGAAAATGTCTCACACAACATCACTGTTTGGAGGAATGGGTTCACTGTAGATGATGGTCCATTGCGGAGGATGGATGATCCTGCAAATGCTTCCTTTTTGGAGGTAGTAATTGACAATAATATTTCCCCTACTTTCATGATTTTGCTATCATTGTCACTGTGAAAATTGCTTGTGCTATGCTAGTTGTATTACAAGAGTTGAATTGCAACCTGACCTTCACATTCAACTTCCAAAATGAAAAGGAATTGTACCTACTGTGGGGGGGAATAACGATTTACTGAGATTTCTCAAAACCTGGCTTCCTAATTGGATGTTGTTATGGGGACTGGGTAGGTTCTCTCTTTTACTTATAAAGATGCGTTATACTTATGTATTGGTTGCATCTCAATGCAGAGCATCGTGAGGTCCGAGTGCCCAAGGGAGCTTGAACCAGCTGATAAGAAAACTCGTGTGCATGTTGAACTCATCAATAAGCGAGAGGAGGACTACTCTGTTCGCCTTTGCTCCCTTCATTTCTGAATATTTGTTCTCTTGTTTCCATCTTGCATCTACACTACTTAACTCCACTGTTTCATGTAGGAACCACCGAAGCGCCGATCTGCATTCCAGGGTGTAGGGAGAACTTTGGGTGGCAGTGACTCTCCTGCCTCTGCTGCCTCTGAGCCAACTTTTACTGCCGCTGCCTTAAACACTGCTCCATCACCATCATCTGGTCTAGTTGTGGATGCAACTTTACCGACTACCTCTGTTCAGCTGAGGTTAGCAGATGGTACTCGCATGGTTGCTCACTTCAACCACCACCATACTATCAGAGATATTCACAGATTCATTGATGCGTCAAGACCCGGCAGTGCAAGAAACTACCAACTACAGGCAATGGGGTTCCCTCCAAAGCAACTCACCGATCTAGACCAGACTGTAGAGCAAGCTGGCATTGCTAACTCAGTGGTTATCCAGAAACTGTAGTTACTTAGTCAGCTTCCAAGTAGTACTTGCTTAATTTAATATTTATTATACAGAAAAAATCTCAGAGTTTGATTTGGATTTCTGTTTATTGAGGTAAAGATTCAGTGTCTGTGGTTTTTTCTTTTTAATTTTTAGTTTTATTTTTTAGAGAGAATTTAGCGTCTCACAATTCTTTGATAACAGTGACTTGGCCCCATAATATGGAAACTGATTTCAAGCCGATTGCATGTGTGTCTGTGTTTTGGGTTCGTCCAACTTCACAAATTGCAGTTAGAAAACGAGACGGGCTCCTAACACCCCTCAATTATCCTTAATATTTTCCTCCTGAAACAATTATAACTATGTGGCTGATCATCAAAATAAGCTTTTATCACCCTATCAAACAATTCTTTAACTCTCATTATCTCATAAAAATTTATAATTAATGATGTATATATTTATTAGTCATTTATTTCATGTATATGATTATGTAACTATAAAAGGATAGTTCATCTCCTCATTTGTATATACTTAAGAATGAATAAAAGTAGTCTCTAAACTATTTCTATTTCTATGCTTTTTATTTGCTATCTACCTTATTACACTGTTTCTGATCTTGTTGTAACTAATTATGACATGTGAAGTAATTTCAAATGGTGATAATTAAGTGTTAGGAACAAGTTTTCAACACTGTATCATGGCTGCATCTTTAACAGAGGCGATGGAGAACGGCCTCATAAACTCAAGCCTTCAGTGCTCCGAAGACCCAGCTTGAACCAAAATGTAGCCGTCTTTCAAGTAGAATGGCAAAATTATCCGCTCGGTCCGGACCCGGACCGTATCCGGGCGTTGCGGGTCGGGTATTACCTGTCTCGGGTATGAAGGCGGGTCGGTCTTGAACATCACTTGATAAACCCGGAACCCGGATTTTATTAAAAAAATTGTAAAATATATATTATTTTAAATATTTTAATATTTATTTGACTCATTTATTATACATATATAAAGTTTTAAATATTTAAAGTTTATATTTTCATGTCAAATTTTATTGAAATAAATTTAAAACTTATAAAATTACCAAAAAATAAAAAATATATACACATAAAATATTAAAAAATATAAAATTCGGGTACCCGGATTAAAACCCGGCCCGGACCTGGACCCGGACCGGTTGCATCCGGGCAGGATCCGGTCATGACAATACCCAGACCCGGCCCGAGGTTTTGCCATCTCTACTTTCAAGCTAGAGTTTTTTCTTCGAAGGGTATAAATTTAACATGATTTGCTTTGAATTATCTATGCTTAATGTTCGCAATTTGTATTTTTGGGATTAAAAGTTTCACCTTGATTACAATGAAAGAAAATTAAGAAAAAATAATATAATATATGGAAAAGTTCAAGGTTTGAATTAAAATGGTGATTGATTTTATCTTCTTGAAGTAATGAAAATTGAATATCCAAATGGGTATTGTTTCTTTAAAACAATTTAAAGAAATATGTCAGCACCAAAATATCGAACAAAAATTCATATGTTTTTCTAACTTTTACATATGAGGAGAAAATCACCAACAATATATATAAAGAGAACATGTAATGTGTAAAATTTTTTATGGCTCATTTATGCTCCTATAGTAGCAAACTGAGATTGTCAAAATGTATATTAAAGCCATTGTTTCTCTTTATATATGAACAAAATATTAAGTTTTTGAAATAAATAATTGGTCTCATCTTACTATTATTAGTAATATATTTACATTCCTTGAAGCAAATGTTTATTTGGTAATTGTGGGATTAGTGCTAGACGTGCTATACTAAAGTTATTGACATTACAATGTTCACCATTTTAAGTATTAATGATTGCAATATATATATTGAACCATCCGAAGTGAAACAAATTAAAAATTGAAATAATTTGTGATGAACTAGAAATTTAAGTAGTCTAGAGTTTCTTACGTAGTTTGAAATGATGAAGTTACAATGGTAAATTTGCAAATGGGGCTAATGATTATGTATCAAATTATAGAAAATTCACAAGAATTTGAATTAAAAAACTAGAAAATTCTTTTACTAATTGATTTTTGTTTAAATCAAGCGAAGATGAACTTATAGAAACAATTTATTATTTCGTATGATTCATCATTACTTACAATTAAAGATTTTGTAACAAATTTTATGACATCTCATCACAAGGGGGAGGAAAGCTATACGTGATGGATAACACAAATTTATGATAATGGTATGTGTCACTTTATTGCATATGCACACTTTAACTCATCTTCATATTTATGTAAAGGCCAAAACTACGTTGCCACATGGGTTTCGTTCCCCCCCCCCCCCCCCCCCC
>MKYO02000001.1:888207-959654 GCA_002013955.2 Citrus medica
GAAACTACGTTGCCACATGGGTTTCGTACCCCCCCCTTTTGGTCTTTTTCAAGGTTAATTGTAATGGAGTCCATTTATGTGTTTAAAGAACAAAAAATTAAAGACTTTTATATTTTCACACATTAGTCCTACACCTAAAAATTTTCAATTATAATGATGTTTTTGGAAGTCACAATCTATTTCAGAAGCACTTTTCAAAGATGTCGACATGAGTACAATACTTCGACATCGTAGATTTGTCTATTTGGATAATATAAGTTTTTTTTTCTTTTTTTATTGCAATATATGTAGAGAAGAGAATGCATAAATTGTTAGAATTGAAGGAAAAAAAAATCCATTTCACTACCAAACTAAAAAATAAAAATAAATTAAAAAAATTGGTCATGGTCATGATTATGTTTTCCATCACTTAGCCATTAATTCGACAAGAATTTAATCAGGAGGCAATATATATATATATATATATATTGTAAGGGTAAACATGCATATTTAATTTTTATTATAAATCATTATGCATTTTATAATATGAAAAACTAACTAATGTGTTTTACATAAAAATTCTTATTTTTTATTTACTTTTCCTAAAATGATTAATATTAAAAGATAATTAAAATTATATACAATATAGAAACAAAATAATAAAATAAAATTATTACTCTTTTTTTAATTACAAAAAATTAATAAAGAAGTATTTAAATTATTTTCAAATAGAGTAATTGTTTAGATTTATTTTTTTACCCTTCTTTAATTAAGTTAATGAAATATTTTAAATGAGTGCCAATGACTATTTAAAATATTGGGGTGGAATAAAAAAACTCAATTTAGTTAAGTGTGTAATTAAATTTACTCTTTTTATTTAAGGAAAAAAATTCAACCAAAAATACAAAATCCGTGTTCAAATGAACAAAAATGATTTTATGAATTGATAAACTCATGATTTTACGAATTGATAAACTAACACTTTATTATTATTATTATTATTATTATTATTATTAGTAAATTAATATATTTTTCTACATAATCAAATAATTGATAGTATGTTAAATAAATATTATGTTACAAGAAAATAATAAAACATTAATTATATATAATATGAAATTTAATTCATTTTCATATTTTGTGCATTTCATCCATTTGAGATAGTAAAATCTCTTGCGTTAGAGAGGAAAAAAAGGTATAATGTCTCTCACATAGGAGGAAATTGGCTGACATTTTGTTAAATTAATATATATATATATATATATCGTCAATTATGGTTAGTAAAAAAAATACAATGTTTAGCTATATATTAAATTAATTAATAAGAGAATTATTAAATTTAAATAAATATTAATAAATGTAAGAATAAGTCATTTAATTGAAAACCTAGTTTAATAGTCTAAAAAAATTAAAAATATTATGGACTTACATGTTAAATTTTAAAAAAAAAATTATTTTGTATAAACAACATGGGAATTGAATGTTAATAACCCAACAAATGCAATGCTGCATTGTTGATCAATTGTTGGTTAAACTTATTGATTAGAAAAAGTGATTAAAATCACATGTAGAAAATATCCTAATATGGGTTGATGTTCTTGAAGGATGAAATGGTGCAAACAATTAATTTATTGGAAATATGATATAAATAATATGTAAAATAATTTGGTGCTCCTAAAGAGACCATGTTTTCATGTACAACAAAATATTTTATCTATGATTAAATTATTGAATATAAATCCCTAGAGAGGCACAACGTACCAAGTAGAATATGAATCTCAAATACCTTTGAAGAGGCAAATGGTGAGAAACAGAAAGATTCAAATTTCCTACAAAAGACACATGTGCAAATTAAATTAAGAAATTTAGATCTTTAGCCCTTACGGATGGTATATACTAGAACTTTCGAAAGTTCTCATTGGACACATATATTGAAAAATAAAATATTTGATCAATAGTATGTTGGTTGTTGGAGCAAGAGAAAAATTGAAATTGACATAAAATTATTGTCAATAAAAATTTAGTTGTTATGATAGAATATTCAAGATTCTGAACTATAAAAATGTGAAAAAATATTGATTTATATGACTGGCTAAAATTTGGCATGTAATCCATATAGTAAAAGACCTAAAATTTAACAGCAAAATATAAAAAATGTTGAACTTGAAATCCGTACACCTAAAGTCGTAAAATTTATTAATAAAATGTGAATTCGAACTATAGTATGTCAAAATTAAATTGAAGAATCTATATACTTATCCTTCAAGGATAAAATGCTTGAAACAAGTACTTGAAGTCCTAAATTAAAAAGCTTGCACCTTGTCTATTCTTGGTAAAGCCATAATCATAATTGTGTATATTATAGTAATCTAGACTTATAAAGTATAAGCACTTAAGTGAAAAATTTATTAAAAGCAAGATATGTCATTATCCACTTTGCTGTGTGATTTTATTAAAAATTAAATTTACAATTTCTGTAAAATTTATTGATCATATCAAAATGCAAAGGCTCTTGATGAGTTTATGATTTTATTTCTTTTAAGAATAAAATTCAATATGAAAGATCTTCCAACCAAATATTTTTTTTTTAAATTTGTGGATTAAAGTTTACCAAGTGGAGTGCCAGTGTTATAGAAGGATTTCATGTTAAAAAATTTATTTTATTTTAAAATATAATGTAGTTCTTTTGATCCTTAAGTATCATATTTTGTTTTCCAACTTGGGCCTACAAATGCATTGGAAAAACTGCATAATTGTATATTAAAATATGTTCAGCATAAACTTGAAAATATCAAGATAATCCTTGATACGGATGCTAAGACTTGATTTTATACAATAAAATTAGCAAAATTCTGATGATATATACAAAGCAATATTCTTCAATCAAAATGACAGTGCCTCTAATTTATTTTGTGTATTCAAACTTTTAAAGGATGGTGCTGACCTTGTAAATTATTTCACATTACAATAAAATATAGTTGATCACTGAAGTAGGCATATCATTTTGAAGGGATAGTATTTAACGAAGGGAGTTATTTATTAGAAAAAACTATTAACCATCAACATAAAATAAAGAGTGAAATAAGAGAGCAATATATTATAAAATAATTTTATTAATTTCAAGTGTATACAAAACATAGAGATGAGCTCTCCTTTTATTGTTATATAATCATTACATAAAATTAATGGAAACATTATAGATCATAATTTCTTGAGGGGAGACTAAGAGATGTATGTTTATGAACATCCTTATTTTATTTTAATAAATGCATAACACTCCCCCTTAAATGTTCATTACAAAAGAAAATATTTCATTAAAACCTTTACTAAAAAAGCCCTTATAGGAAAAAAAATATTAGTAAAGGAAAAAGAGCATATTATTTATTGATGTCTTAAAACAAATAATTTTGAAGATATAAAGTTGTCTCATTGAAACTTTATTAGGAAAAATCTTATGAGATAAAAACCTAGTGAGAAAAAAGAGTACACACATGAAATTTCCTCCAAAATAAATTATTTTTCCTAACAAGTATACTACCCCTCATCTTGATGTAAATGCTTCAAGATCTGGACAAAAATCTTTGAGTTGACGCATCCCAATTTATCTATTCATTTTTTAAATGTTATAGTTGGTAGGGATTTTTTTAATGTTCAATGGTAATAGCGAAATACATGTTTTATATATTCTATGCCTATGAGTTGGTGCAGAATTGTATCTTGCTAATAAATTAATTGAAAATGTAATATCACAGCAAGAACAGTTTGCAAGATACATGAGTGTACCAATTATTAGGGGTGTTCAGAATCCAATATCATTTACTTAATTTGTCCGATCTGTAAAAATTTGATCCGTGGATTGGTGGATCAGATCGGATTGAAAATTTAAAAATCCGCAGTCGATGGATTGGATATAGATTTACTTTTGCAAATCTGTAAAAATCTGTGAATCTGCAAAAAAAAACTCATAAATTTAGCAATGCTACTTACTAATTAATTAATTAAAATATAACAAAATTAACACAATATTATATCTTATTCGATAACAATATAAACTCAAAAATAATTAAATATTTGAATAATTAATAAGCAAATATAGCTTCCTAAACATTAAAAATTCTAAAGCAAAACAAAAACTCTAAGCCTAACAAAACATTTTGGCGTATAACACCAAATCTCTACCCCACTGCACGCACAAGCCATCACTGTTTCACTTCACCACTTGAGGTAATTAAACTTAATTTCTTACTTTCTTTTCAAGCTCTTCAAAGTTTCTTAATTTCTTCCCATTACATCCAAACTCTCAAGTTTCAACATTTAAATTCATAATTTTAGCTAATTTTTATTTATTGATCTAAACAAATGAATTTTTTTTTTCGGTGTGTTATATTTTGAAATTTTGAATGTATTAATTATTCTAGCTCTATTTAAACAATTAATTTATTTAAATTTTGTTCAATTTTTAATTTAATTGGTAGTAAAATTATTTTTACATTAGATTTTTTTAATTTAATAAATTATTTTTTATTATATTTTTTAAATTTAATTACTTCATAGATTGGACAAAATTAAAAATTTTAATTCACAAATCAATCCGCCAAATGGTGGATTGAATATGAATTGGGTCAAATTCGCATCCGATCCACAAACATATAGATTAGATTTAAATTGAGTTTCACTAATCTGTGTATTAGATTGGATTGAAAATTTATAATCCACAAAATCGTGGATCATATATGGATTGAAATCCGCAAAATCCGTTCCGCAAACACCCCTACCAATTATACTTAAATACAGTACTACAAGACCAAGAATTGCTTTATCATCTTCCTTAGGATGAAATTGATCTTTTCCACATCAGATGATCATACCACAATTGGAGTACTTAATGGATGGGTTTTATCCATATAAACATGTTTCAAACTTTTTTAGTGTATGTTAACTGATGTAAGAGTGTTCGACTTAGCATTCCACTTGGAAAATACTCAATCTGTAAGTCAAGACAAATTTTTGTTTTCCATGATCTTTTATTTCAAACTCATTTTCAAACAAGAAGTTGTTTTTTAAAGTTCTTCAAGAGTTTCATTGAGATTTAAGTCATCAACATATAATGCAACTATTTCAAATCTAATTTCAGATTTTTTTAATAAAAATACAAAGACAAATTGGATTGTTTACATATCTATGTTTTAATAAATTGGATTGTTTACATATCTATGTTTTAATAAAAAGTAGCTTAAACAATTATACCACATACGCCCAGACTATTTTAATCTATACAAGGAACATTATAGATTTAAAGAATATAAACTAAGAGGTTTAAATTTTGTTTGCTTCCTGCATTTTAAATCATTCAAGGATTTTCATATAAATATATGTATCAACAGAACCATATAGATAGGCAGTCACAATGTCCATAAGGTACATATCAAGTCCTTCAAAGGTTGCGAGACTAACCAGAAATTGAAATGTAACTGCATCCACAATAGGAGAAAACATCTTATGATCAATGTCAGGTTTTCAAGAAAAACTTTTTGCTACTAACCTTGCTTTATATCTTACAATCTCATTTTTTTTTCTAAACGAATACCCACTTATATCCAACAAATTTGACATATTCATGTGTTAAAACTATTGGTCCAAATGCTTTTAATTTTGGAAGTGAATTTAGCTCTGGTTAAATAATCTTTTTCACTTTGGCCAATTATTTCTATGTCGACATTCTTCCACAATCCTTGGATCAAGATCCTCATCATCATTGGTGATATTAAGAGCAATAATAAATGAAAAAATATCGTAAATACTTATTTCATTTCGATCCCAAGATTTTTCTAGCAACAAAAACCAATCGTAATTTCATTTTTTTGTATTTCTTTAGGAGAAACTAATACTTCTTTCATTTTTGGAAAACTTTCTTCTTCTGGGTCAACGAGACTACTACTACTTAATTGATCAAAATCTATTATTTTATTAATAGGCAATGACTCTTCTAGAGTTCTAATTTCATTTTGTAACTTTTCTTGTGTTTTCCTCTTCCAAGAATTTAATCTTTAAAGCCAATTGATCTTCTACGTTTCAGACATGCTTTACTTTCATTAGTTTTATCATGTTGTCTTTTAGGGATTCCAACACATGCTCGGGCATTTTTAGCTAGAATCTGTGATTTTATTATTTTTTTTGAAATAGTAAATACATCAGGAATTTGATTTGTAATATTTTACAAATGAATGATTCAGAGAACTTTAACTTTACATAGATTTGTGTGAAGATCAAGATTAGATAATGATAATGCATGCCACATAATTTCATGTAGTTCATTTATTTTTGTTCTTTCTCTTTCAAACAACGAGAAAATTTTCTCATCAAAATGGCAATTTGCTAATCATGTGGTAAAACAGTCTCCAATTAAAGGTTCAAGAAACTTAATCATTGTTGGAGACTTGAAATCAACATAAATTTCAAATCTTCATTGCAAACCCATTTTATTTTTTTTGTGGGGGGAGCAAATGGGAAATAAAAAGCATATCTAGAAATTGTCAAATGAGAAATATTTGGTTGTTGGCAAAAAACAAGTTGTGAATGTGAATATATTTGATAAGAACTTAGTCAAATGCGAATTAATGATGCAGCATTTAATATTGCATGGCTCCAACATGAAAAAGGTAAATTTGATCTAAAAATTAATGGTCTTACAATTAAAGATACAGTTAAATCATTTTGTGTAATAGTGTGTGCAACACAATGCACAACATAAACTCTAATAAACATGAAATAATCATTAAAAGATTTAGATATAAATTCACAAGTATTATCAATTATAATTCTTTTAATAGCAAATGCAACACCGCGGTTAGAAAGTAAAAAGATATGTAAACATCTAGTGGATGCATCTATTAAGACCATGAATAATGAAACGGTCCACAACTTGGATGTATAGGGCCATATATATCCATTTGGATTCTTTTTGGAAATTTAGGAGATTCAAGGTTTACTTTCATTGGGAATGACCAAATTATTAATTTCCCTTGAGAACAAGTAGCAAACGAACTTTCAGTTGGCAAAAGAATCCTCTGATTCTTTAATTAATGTCCATGTAAATTTCATCTAATACGATGCATCATGATTGATCCAGGATGCACAAGTCAATCATGCCAAAGTTTTAAAATCATTAAATCATAGAAATTCTGGTTCATTGTAAGATTTATTTCTATTGTTGTTATAATTGTATGACATAACCTCGAAGAAAGAGACGGTAGTTTTTCTAATACGTGCTTGTGACATAAAATAATTGAAGTAATGCAAAGAAATTTAGAATTATCTTCACAAGATATTTTAATGTAGTATCCATTTTGATGAATATCCTTGAAACTAAGTAGATTTCTATTCGATCTATTGAAGTATAATGCATCATTTATTTGTAATTTTGTGTCATTCGGTAAATAATATAAACTTTATCGGAGCCTTTAATTAGATTAGTAAAACAAGATATTGTATTAACATTACCCTTAGCTAATATTAATTTAAAGAAATGTTTTTTATTTCATGGAATTTTGTGCATTGTCACATTATCCACCAAACATCCATCTTCATCCTTCATCATGTGATTATTCTAATTCATTGTTTGTCTTCACACATAAATATAAAATAAGTCAACTGAATATAGAGAACATTCAAGTAGTATAAAGAAAACATTACAGAAACTATTTTATTAGGGAAATTGAAAAATTACACATCGAACTCTCAGAAAATACTCAAAATTATATACACTCTTGCAACATAATTGTACAAGCACCATAACTGTAAAGAAACACACCAAACTTTAAATACACTAGTATTTTTTTAAATTTTAAACACAAAAAACTTAAATTAAAAAAAAAACTTCGAAGTATAGCACTTTTATTCAGTCTTCTCATGTTCATCATCAATCAAATGGTCAATTTTACCATTTGGATCTTCAAAAAAGAATCTAAAACATCCAAATGATTATATCAATTAGATTTTCATTATCAAAAAAATTTGACTCAATTTTTTTCCTTTTTTGCCTTTTTGGATGCTTGATAAAGATGAACTAAATGTTTTAATGTATGAAAAACACGAACCAGTGTTCTTTCATAACACATCTAAAGCAAACATTTTCATGATCCTTTAAAGATTTCTTTTGTGGATTTTCTCTTACTTCTCATTATTGTTATTTCACTTCAAGTGGTTTGATCGATATTTCTTGTTATAACCACCTCAGCCTTGATTATTTTTGTAACTGCAACCTCGATAAATATCTAATTAGCACTACGATTATTGACTGAAATACCATTTGCTTCTGGGAGAGGTATAGATCTAATTAAATAAGAATCAATAAAACTTCATTATTTTTTTCAGCCATTAAAAGACATGAGATTAATTCAAAATACTTTCTAAATCTCCACTCTTGATATTGCTGTTGTAAGAGCAAATTCAAAGCATGAAAAGTAGAGAATTTTTTTTCCAACAAATCTGCATAAGTAATTTCTACTCTACACAATTTTAATTAAGAAACAATTTGGAATAATGTCGATTATGTTGACTGACTGATTTGAAATCTTGTATTCATAAGTGTATCGAGTCTTAATTAGTTTTTCGAAGTATAATATAGTTTTTTGGTGATTAAATCTTTTACTAAGACAATCCCAAAGGGTAGATAGTTCTTTGATTGTAAAACACTCAATTTATAATTGTTCATGACAATGGTGGCAGAGAACAATTATCACCTTGGCATGGTCTTGGGTTGATGCATCATTATTTTCCTTAATAGTAGCTCAAAGATTTATTGCATTAAGATAGATTTCAGCATCCAAGACCTATAATGGATAATTATCGGTAGAGATATCAAGTGCCACAAATACAAATTTTATGAGACTTGACATTTTCATATAGTTATAAGACAATATAAACAAAGATAAATAATTGATTCATTATCAACAAATAAATACTAGATATGCCATTTAATCACTCACAGTAATATAATAATAGTGAAGTTCTATAATCATCACATATCATAATATTCACATCACAAAATTCATTCTCAAATTTTATACCAACAATTGTGCATATTTCAAGAGACAAAAATAAAGATGACCAATATATATGCAACCTTAGGAAGACAATCTTATTACAAATACATACATTACAATAATAGCTAATACAACATGTTATCGTTGACAAAAAGTTATAGTTATATAATAATTAAAATTGCTAGATACAAGAAACAAAAGAATTAATAGCTAATCAAAATCTCGTGCTGATAATGTATTAGAAAAGCTCTTAGCCAACAACACAAAATAAAGAGTAAAATAAAAGAGCAATATATTATAAAATAATTTTATTCATTTTAAGTGTGTACAAAACAAAGAGATTAGCTCTTCTTTTATAGTTACACAATCACTACACGAAATTAATAGAAACATTATAGATCATGATTTCTCGTGAGATAATGAGAGTTAAATGGAAGTAAAGAATTGCTAGTGCAGAAACTAAGAGATATATATTATGAACATCAATATTTATTTTAATAAATTCGTAACATTATTCATATTGATGATTACATGCATTGTACTCATTTTCCTTCATTAAGCTTCTGTTCCATTTAGTTTTTCTTAATGAGGTTTAATTGAAGCAGTTTGCACTTTCTTAAAATATAAATGAATAGTATGCTCTTTTTCTTTCATTAATACTTTTCCATAGGGTTTTTGCTAGCCAAGGCCTTATGAGGCATATTATTTGTACCATAAACATTAAATGCGAGTGCTATGAAAAAATTATAATTAATCATGTAGATGTTTATTAAAGCAACATTTTATCTCTCCCACAAAACAACGTTTCATCTTCTATAACTCCGACTATTTTATAAGAACGTATGACTAATAATGTATCTATTCAATAACTATTTACTTCATTTATATGGTTATGTAACTATAAAAAGAGGGTTATCTCCTTATTTTCACATACTTGAGAATGAATAAAAATTGCCTCTAAGCTATTGTTACGATTCTTATTTGCTTTCTCTCTCTCTCTCAATATATTGTGTTTCTAATTGATGAACAATTTAATAATTTTCAATTATACTCCATTTATTACCAAAAATATTATCTCTCTCTCTCTCTCTCTAAATCAATATTATTTTTATTTGAATCTTTAACTTTTAGCATTTTTCTCCTTATAAAAAATTCTTCTATAGTGAACAAAAAAAGAAAAAAGAAAAATTCTTTTGTGAATCGTCTTACCTCACTCTTCACATAAATAATTCTATGTGTAATAAAATTCTTAAAGTTTTGTTATATCTATTCTTCTCCTCAAACTTTCTCTCTATACTAAATTAAAAAATACAAGCTTCCCAAGAATAAATACAATTAATCTAAAAAATAAAGAAAAAGAAAATTGGGCTATTTAAATTTTTGTCAATCAATTGAATAAATGAGAGCCATAAATTTGAAGAGTTGATGATAAATTTGAAGAGTTTCCCAAAAAGAAATCTAGCAAAAGAGATGGAAGAGAGTGAAAATATAAATGGGTTCATTATATTTATGTTTGTCCTTAAATATAATTTTAATTGAAGAAAGAGGTTTATGCAAGGGTGTTAAAAACATCACTCTATTGTGAATAACAGTGGATTCACTATTTTGCCATTTTATGAAATCACTATTATACCATCACCCTTATTTTATATAGTAATGAAATGAAGAGCCAGCATCCTTATTTTTTCCCGAACACACTTTTCTTCTTTCTTTATAATTTTCTTTACCTGTAGTTAATCTATTTTTGTATCAATATACAAATACATAACATGTAAGTTTATAATATGTCATCAACATAAATATGTTCCGACATAGCAATAGATATATCAAAATAAAGCCCTCGATGAGATGAGCGTCCTGCGATAAAAATCATTTCGACCAAAGCCCAGACAAGTAGGCAAATACTACAAAAAAAACTCTAGTTTTAGAGTGAGTGATTTGAGTTAAAGGGGTCGAGTTAAATCTAAACTCGAACCCAGCCATCATTCAAATCCGACCACATCATCGGCAATGGATCCTCAAACAACGCTGGACATTCGCACTCCATCACTGCCATCGTTCAAATCCGACCACATCACCGACAATGGATCTTCAGACAACACTGGACATTTGCACCCCATCATCGATGCCAGAAAATGACCAGAAGCTATCGCTCGAAGCTACGAACAGCTGCGGTTAAATTTGGCTTAATTCGGCGCGATTTCATTGGATTTCATGCATGTTGTCACTTGGGGTTTATTTCTCCCACCATCCTCTTCAAAGTCTAACAGTCAATCATTGTTAGAAGCGAATGATTAGTTGTTGATCAAGTCGCCGAAGTTTCACCATTGTTGGAGTTTGATCTGTCGTCGTGCTGCGCGTCAAAGCTCGCTGCTACCACCTTTGGATTCAACATGGCCAAAAGTTTATATTCCTATCTTCGTGGTCATTGTTGAACGGTGAGGGCAGTTTGGTAACTTCATAATTTCAAGTTTCCCGATATTTAGATCATTGTCCGTATTTAGTTTTGTTCATATTCATTGTGTTATAACCTTAAGTTTGTAACAAAGGTGTATATAATAACCTGAAGTTATTATAAGTAACTTTTGGAACTTAAAGCTTTGAAATTTATTTTGGGACCTAAAGTTCTAAATTATTAGATTAGAATGTGAAGTTCCAATTCTACAACTATATGTACATGATCTAAAAGTTCTAACTTTAAGATTTGTGGATATGAAAAAATCGTATAAATACATATATGAACCTAGAGTTTGAATATTATGGACCTAAAAGATCCGAGATATGTTTTGAGTATGTTTGAACTAGAAGTTCAAAATTGTAATATGGAACCTAAGTTCAAGATTTATGAACTTGAAGTTCTATGCATAGAAAGTAAATTTTATTTTTATTGTTATTATGTTATTATTCTATTATTGTGGTTGGTTTAACCACCTATTAAGTTATTCTAATTTTAATAAATTATGATTAGTGTAACTGCCTATCAAATTATGTTTATATTAATAACTAAGATTTATTTTTGCATATATTTCTTAAATATTATTGTTGCAGCCTGAATTTTATAATACAAATTGAAGGGAAGAACCTAAAGTTCCAGCATCATTAAAAATTAGAACTTGAAGTCCTAACCTTGTCAAAACTCAAAACCTGAAGTTCTAAGTTATGATTTTAAAAGATAGAATCTAAAGTTCTAAACACATGAAAGAATATAATAGTCATAATTTCTTACGACAATAATAATATTGAGGAAACCACCTAAAGTGAGATTTTTTTAAGTGAGCAGTTTAATTTTTATTGCTTATATTTATTTATGTTTATTTCTTTATGCTTTATTATTATGTTGATTTATATGGCTGGTTTAATATAACACCTACATTGATTTTATTCTATTAATAATTTCTGAAGCAAAAGGTATACATTATATTTGGCCCTACAGACTTGATTGAGTACTCCTAAAGAGTTATAATCAATCAAACACTTTTTTAAAAAAAATAATCTTGTTAGCAAGAGAACAAAAATTAAGTATTTCAATTCCCTTATTTTCAGTTAGATCTAGAAGAAATATGTTACATTTTAAAGGTACCCACTAGAATGGATATTATATTGTAAAGGCATTAAATACATACTAGAGAAGTTGTAAAGCCTTCTTAAATGGATTTTGTTAAAATTAAAAGTTATACAGTAATGAACCAAAAGTTCATTCCTCTAAACATATTTATATTGTGGCATGATTACCTTGGACACTCAATATCTATAATAATGTATAGAATTATTGAAAATCTATATGGACACCAATTAAAGAATCAAAAGATTCTATTGCCCAATTAAATTGTTTATGTTGCTTGCTCATAAGGAAAATTTATGGTTAAACCATTCCTTTATGAGGTTAGTCATAAATATTCATGATTTTACAAAGAATCAGGGAGATATATGTGAACCAGTCTTCATTTTGATACTTTATGATTTTAAATGATGCATATACATGGTGGTCACATGTTTGTTTGCTATGTACACGCAATATTGCATTTGCCAGATTGATTGTATCATTTTATAATGTTGATATCTTAAACCATCGTCAGGTGATTTTATCACCGCTTACGGATTGTCACTTTGAAGTGACAATTTTTTCATCATTGAAGAATAAAAATTTTATAATACAAATTGAAGGGAAGAACCTAAAGTTCCAGCATCATTAAAAATTAGAACTTGAAGTCCTAACCTTGTCAAAACTCAAAACCTGAAGTTCTAAGTTATGATTTTAAAAGATAGAATCTAAAGTTCTAAACACATGAAAGAATATAATAGTCATAATTTCTTACGACAATAATAATATTGAGGAAACCACCTAAAGTGAGATTTTTTTAAGTGAGCAGTTTAATTTTTATTGCTTATATTTATTTATGTTTATTTCTTTATGCTTTATTATTATGTTGATTTATATGGCTGGTTTAATATAACACCTACATTGATTTTATTCTATTAATAATTTCTGAAGCAAAAGGTATACATTATATTTGGCCCTACAGACTTGATTGAGTACTCCTAAAGAGTTATAATCAATCAAACACTTTTTTAAAAAAAATAATCTTGTTAGCAAGAGAACAAAAATTAAGTATTTCAATTCCCTTATTTTCAGTTAGATCTAGAAGAAATATGTTACATTTTAAAGGTACCCACTAGAATGGATATTATATTGTAAAGGCATTAAATACATACTAGAGAAGTTGTAAAGCCTTCTTAAATGGATTTTGTTAAAATTAAAAGTTATACAGTAATGAACCAAAAGTTCATTCCTCTAAACATATTTATATTGTGGCATGATTACCTTGGACACTCAATATCTATAATAATGTATAGAATTATTGAAAATCTATATGGACACCAATTAAAGAATCAAAAGATTCTATTGCCCAATTAAATTGTTTATGTTGCTTGCTCATAAGGAAAATTTATGGTTAAACCATTCCTTTATGAGGTTAGTCATAAATATTCATGATTTTACAAAGAATCAGGGAGATATATGTGAACCAGTCTTCATTTTGATACTTTATGATTTTAAATGATGCATATACATGGTGGTCACATGTTTGTTTGCTATGTACACGCAATATTGCATTTGCCAGATTGATTGTATCATTTTATAATGTTGATATCTTAAACCATCGTCAGGTGATTTTATCACCGCTTACGGATTGTCACTTTGAAGTGACAATTTTTTCATCATTGAAGAATAAAAAGCCTCCTTAAGTAAGTCATGAATTGTCTTGGAAAGTTTTTTTTTTTTCACATTCGTACTAGTTAATGTGAAAATGAAGTACGAAGAATAATTTTTTTACAGCAAATTGTAAACCAAATACTAGATGCAGATTTAGTAAAAGTAACCAAGTCACATATTCTAACTACTAATACATTGACTAGAGTGATTATGCATGCTTAACAATCAAGGGTACGAGAAGCTAGTGAATTATATATTATACATCATAAACATGACAGATCACTTGGTTCCAAAAGCAATGCTCCCCAAAAGACGAGAATGAAAAATCAGAATATTATTGAAAATGAAGCTCAAGCTATAAATGTACATATATTATCTGCATCACAATTTTAGGTGAATTGATATCCCTGAAGTGACAAAAGTCCCTAAAGTCACAATAATTCTTGAAGAGGCAAATGAATCCAGAAATAGTGAGATTTTTGTTGACTATAATCAGGGTAATATTTTTAAAGGTGTCGGGTCCTTGATGAGACCAAACACCTTGAAAGACTCTTGAAGAGGTATATGCCTAGGATGAGGCATAAGCCTTTGTAGTGGCCAACCATAAATAAATGTCTATAAATTTTACAAGTACAAATGTGTGGAATCACAAAGAAATTGTCATCAAAGATGTGTTTGCATTTATAGTAGCTACTAACATTGCAAATTATTATGATCTACAAACTTTAATGAATATAGACAAAGGCATGATTGACCTTAATGGACAAAAGCAATTCCAGCAGAATTGACTTCTTTAGTTAAACATGAAGTTTATAGACCTATTGTCCACCCATCTGAAGATGTCAAACTCAATGGATACAAATATATATTTATGAGAAAAGATAGAGAAATGAAAAGTATGAGTAGCTATTACAATATTTCTCTATAATTTAGATATATTCCTAAAGGATACAAAGAGATATTATAAATATATCCATGAAGGATATAAAGAGAATATATATAAAGATGATGTAATATATAGAGAAAAATAATGAATAAAATCAAAGAATAAATTAATGAGCTGCTCTAGTTAGTGCTTTGTACTTAGTTCAACCTCTTTCTTTACTTTTTATTTTTTTTATCACTAGATACAAAGCACACGTGACTAGTTGCACAAGGTCTCCTGTAAAGACCTGGTATTAATGATGAGAATATGTATTCCCCAATGATGGATATTATTACATTTCAATTTTAATCAGTTTAGCGGTCTCAGAAAGACTTGATACACATCTCATGGATGCAGTTACTATATATTTGTATAGGTCATTTAATACTAATATTTATATGAAAATCTCTGAAGTATTCAATATATTTGAAGAATATAAATCAAAAGATTGTAATATGTATTCAATCAAGCTATAACAACCTTTATATGGAACTATTGACGATGGAAATGCTAGCGATCCTATCTATCTATGTGTTTATATAAAGTAATCATAATCTGAATTTGCAATCTTAGCAATTTATATTGATGACATGAACTAATTCGAACTCTTAAAGAGCTTCTAAAAGTGCTACATATTTAAAGAAAAAATTTGAAATGAAAATCATGAATTATGCTCAACTGATTCTCAATCATTCCTATAAGTGAATGCAAATGCACAAATGGCTGTAATCGAATAAGTAAGAGAAAGCATGGTTATTACCCTTATAGTGGTTGCAGGCACTCAGGACAATGTAATAACAGAAATGGACGCCACCAGAAGTGGAACATGTATAAGAGACACGATAAGAGTAATGATGCAGAAAGAAAAAATGTTATATATGATAAGAAAGGAATTTGTTATTGGTGTGGAGGAAAAAAGGACATTGGTATATACTTGTAGTATGAGTAAACATTTAATAAACCTTTACCAAGCGTCCAAGAAAAGGAAAAGAAAAATTAAGACTAATTTCCTATTGATCTGACTCATCTTGATGTTTTTGATTTCTTCGAGGATAGATAATTGTCTCAACCTACAGATCAAGCATAAAACAAAGAAAATGCTTATCCGTAAATCGAATTACATTGAAAGAACCTTAAAATGTTTTAATTGATAATGCTCACCCGCTAAACATTCCTATGATTGTTCAATTTCTTGATCCTAAAAGAAATGAGATGTTTGGTCTAAATGTACCATATCTAAATGCTATTAGTGTTTTTTTTTCTTGGCTTAATGCACTAGACTATCCAGAAGTACTTTATCTAAATGCTATTAGTGCTTTATTATAGCTGGCACAATACACTAGACCAGACATTGCATTCGTTGTAAACTTGCTAGCGAATTTCAACTCAGCACAAATATAAGGACATTGGAATGACATTTATCAACTCAACAAAATATCAAATTGATGCATGACTTTTAAAAAGATATTTTATCAGGGGACCATATTTTGCAGATAGGAGTATCTATAATTATATTAGATAAATGTGCATTGTACTCTTTTTCCTTTAATTAGGTGTTGTCCCATTGAATTTTATTAGCAAAGTTTTAATGAGACAGTATTAAGCACATCTAATAAATCTTTATATTATATGTAAAATAAATGGTGAATTGAAATGGGAGTGTTGTAAATAATAGTTGATTCACCATTTTTCCATTTTGTGAAATTGTTATTACACCCTTGCCCTTATTCTATATGTCGTAATGAAATGAAGAGCCAGGAGCTTATTTTTTCCCGACCATAATTTTCTTGTTTCTTTATAATTTTTTCTTACCTCTAGTTAATCTATTTTTATATCGACATACAAATACATAACATGGAAGTTTATAACACACTCACAAAAATTATGTAGGCCTTAGAAATGAAAGGCAATGACTAAAATAGGATTTTTTTTCTTTAAAAATAAAAATGGAATACATTCATACATACATATATACATATATACGTATGTGTGTGTGTGTGTGTGTATATATATATATATAAAGTTGGGACTAGAGGAAGTGACGTGGCATCACTATTTCTCATCTTCTTGTATTCTCTATTATCTAATAAATTGGTTGAGATTAAAAAAATAATTACATTACAAAATATTAAAAATAAAAATAATTATTAGATTACAAAATATACATGTCTCTTCCTCTTTCTATTTAAATTCAATAATAAGTAACCATTAATAATAATTAATTATAAGTCTTGAAACATTCATTTATTTTATAATGCCAATAATTAAACTTTAGTGGCTTAAATACATCAATTAATTAATATAGGATGGAAGGTTTCTTCATAAACTTCAATAATACCATTAGGACCTAATTTTAATGCCATAATCTCATATTTAATTATGCAACATTATGTTTAGTGCCTTTTGGCTTATTCAAACTCTATAAATATTAAATAGTTAAGATTTGTGGCATCATTATTTCTCACTTTTTATATTCTCTATTATCTAATATATTAGTTGAGATTAAAAAATAATTACATTACAAAATATTAAAAATAGAAAATAATTATTAGATTATAAAAGATTACATGTCTCTTCATCTTTCTATTTAAATTCAACAATATGTAACCATTAATAATAATTAATTATAAGTTTTGAAACATACATTTATTTTATTAAGCCAACAACTAAACTTTAGTGGTTTAAAATACATCAACTAATTAATATAGGAAGAAAGGTTCCTTCATCTTCTCTCACCAACGCCACTAGGGCCTAATTTTAATGCTATAATCTCATATTTAATTATGCAATATTTTTTTTAGTGTCTTTTGGCTTCTTTAAACTCTATAAATATTAAGTATTTAAGATTTATTATGTTTGGATTTTTTATTATTTAACCAACATCCTCTTTAAAAATGTTCTTGTATTTTTATTTTTTGACTTATTTGAATGTTTAGTATTGTGTGCTTTATGGAGTATTTTTTTTTTCATGAGTTGAACAATGATAAAGATAGTTGGATGACGAGGGTTAGGCTTTGTAGAATGTGGGAGTCTTTTAATACCAAGAAGAATGGAGAATTGATTAGTGCAAACATAATTTTTATTGATGAAAAGGATATGTACACTTAATTATACATATTAATATATATTTTTAAAGTTAACAAAAAATAATTAACTTTCATAAATAATATTAGTTTTATAAGGCTGCGTGAAGCGCGATTTTATTTCCTAGTATATATATAAAAGAAGTATTTAATAACATAAATAAATATGATAGATGATGGAGATAAGGGGGGCTAAGTATGACAATAAATAGTATAGACGAGCTTGGAGAGATAAGCCAAGTACTGTTCCTTTTTCTTTTTTTCTTTTTTCTTTTTCTCTAGTTGAATTCGTATCAAAGCTTATCTAATAAATGGATGCTAACTGCCTAACCTATGTATTTACTTGGCTTAGATCACATATCCACGTGACTTTTTACTTGGCTAACTTATTTATACATGGCTTACTAGCCCTTCTTTTATGCTTCTAATTAAAGATGATCAATGGGTTGGGCGGCACGTGGCACGGCACGTGTCCGTATGACATGGTACATCACAAGCACGTTTCAGTGAGGCACGAAGCACGGCACGACACGCACGTCGGCCATGCCGGATCTAGAATTTTAGGCACGCGGGCCTTAAAGCACGACATGATTAGAGATGGGTCAAAGCACGGCACGCAAAAAAGCACGTAATAAGCTTGGTTCATTGGTGGGCTAACACGCGGCCCGTGAGCCATTAATAGCACGTGGACCAAAATATATCTAAGTAAATTTTTTTAACAAAAAGTAAATATAAAATGTTATGAAATTAAAGTAAAATATTTTGAAATTAAATGTTTTAACATATTTTTTAGCATAGACTTTTAAAAATTAATTTAAATCATTAAATCTTAGTTTAAATAAATATTCTAATTTTTTTATGTTTATAATTTACTAAATGAATAAGTAAATATTATGATTTTAATAAATAAAATTATACATATCATAATTTTATTTATGATATTTATTAAATGAATAATGTTATTTATGATATTTAATTNGGTTTATGTCGGCACGTGTCAAATTATTTAGCTCGCCACCAGCCGAGATAGAATTAACCTTGCTCGTTTCCCGTATCCATAGTTGTGATTAATAAATATTTTTTTCATGCTTGTTATTCGTCAATTGATCGTAGTTCGTGTTTTGTAGTTGTAACTTGTAAGTTGTGACCTATGATTTGTTCTATTAATATTTCGTGGTTATGACTTATTGTAATGATTATTTGAGGATTGTATTTTTAATTTTAATTAATTATTATTATGATCTATGGAATTAAATTTAATTAAATTTATGTATTGTTGTGTTATGAATTATGATTGATTATTGTGAAATAAAATATATAGTTGTGAAATTGTGATAAACTAATAATAAAATGTTAATTGCTCTCTTAATAAAAATTAATATAATTATGAATATTATTATTATTATTATTATTATTATTATTATTATTATTATTATGTTGGTGAGCTTAAAAAAGCACGTCAGTCATGTGGACTTGAATAAAGCACAACAGGCACGTGGACTTTTTTAAGCACGCTAAAAAAAAAAGTTGGTGGGCTTTTTTGGGCACGGCTCACGGCACGGCACGAGAACGGCACGAGCCCGCTCGTGCCGTGGGCCGTGCTAGACTCAACTGAAAAAAAAGTAGGCACGGCACGGCCCATTGGCCATAGTTACTTCTAACCCAAACCACATTGCCTTTTGTCCTATTAGCTCCACAGTTCCATATGCTTGCACTTATTGAGCCTTGGCTGCTGTGTTATTTCTTTAGGATTCTCAGAAATTTTTAAAAATTTTGTGTCGTGTTTTTTAAAAATAATAATATATGAGTAAAATTTAATTTTTTTATTTATTAACTACTAATCACTCACATGTATTTTTAATTAAAAAGAGATTAAATCATGAGAAAATCTTAATTCATTTCTTTATTCCTCCAAAGCTAGCTCGCCAATGGCCAGGCATAATAGATATTTAGCTATGGCACCATGTGTCATTGTTTACTTCATATTTGCAAACTAAACTAACCAATGGTGGAGAGCCGGCAATGGCACAACAATTACTATATTGTAGGCATGCCCATAAAGGGTTTATTCATGAGTTATTCATAAAATTAGAGTACCATTTGATATGCATGATTAGATAGAATAGGATGGGACAAAATATGATTTCATTTTGGTATTTATAAAATTAATGCTATTTTATATTTTATTTAGTGTAGCATCAGATTGGATTATATTATAAATTTAATTATCTAGTTATAATAATTAAAATATTACTATTTTTATTGTAAAAATGTAATATTTAAATAATAGTTATTTTTATAAAATATTTTTACAATGAATTACAATAATGTAAACTTTTACTTAGTTATAATGTACTAAATAATTATCTATATTTATTTACTTATAAAAATATTTCTTATTTTTTTATACCACTGTAAAATATAATATTAAATAATTATTTTTATTATAAAATTAGAATAATATAAAATGAGTTATTTGAGTTATCTTAGACTACTGATCCCATGGCCCCATGGTTTAATTTTTCCACCCAGGTTGGGATTAAATGGTGGGTCCCATAATATTTTAATAATATGCTGTTTTAATGATTAATATGTTAATAATATTTCATTAATATTGTTATTTTATATTATATTGTAATATAATTATATATATAAGTAATTAATATAAAAATAATTATTTAACTATTAATTTAATATATATTTAGTAATAAAATAATAATAATATATTTTAATATAAAATTAATATAGTATATTGTAACACGAAATGTTATATAATATTATTAGATTTCAAAGCTAATATAATATAATATGTCAAATATATCTTTATATTGTATAAATATAATTGAGGGTTTGGGTCTGTTGATTTCAATTAAAAAATCTGCTCGCAATATATAATTATACTAGATAGGAATAGGATGTACTCTTAACTCAGTTTGAGAAAGTGTTTTTATCACCACCAGTGAGTATGGTTTTGTCAATCCTTATAAATTTCTATTAAAATGGATTCATTAAATATATGAATGGTGCACCCCACCCTTCTCGTTTTTTTAATTTATTACGATTTGCCGTGGGGACACCCACTTAGCAGCCATGACAACTTGTTTCATGCTTTAGAAGATTTAAACGTGCATGGAAAAGAATATATAGCTTGCGTGCTTGGAAACGTCTTCAGAGTGGTATTCTTTATCCAGTACTTCAAGATCAAAAGACAAAATAAAGCTAAGAGTATAAGCATTTAATTATTTATCACTCATTGTTGTGATCCAATGAATGAAAACTGTTAAAAATGAGAAAATAATTCTGTTTCATCTCATTTTGATAATCTGAAAAGGCAAAAATAATGATGTACATTGGTGTACGTTGGATATCGAAGAGATCAAAAGAGAATAATTACAGAATTCCAATGATAACGCTTGGTTGGTGAGGTCTAAATGTAAAGTAGAGGTCATTGTACTGGACTCATGACCTCGTGACTTATTGGGGTTTTATAATTGGTCTAGCAGTCATAACATGCAATAAATATAATTTTTAAAATAATAAATATGTTACAAATTTTTTTATTTTACAAGCTATGAATTAAATCAAGTTAACTTTAAAATTATAATAATTAATATTTATCAAATATTTTAATACAATAACTTAAAATCCATAACCACCCTACTTCCATACCAAATAGACCCTAAATATGTTTGAACACTTCATACAAACAGCTTACGTCCCAATAAACCAAAGACTTCCTCTATTCTAGCATATGTAGAAAAGTACAAGTGCAATTAAAACTGACCTATAGCTAAGTGGTTGGGCTAACAAGATTGTGGCGGAGATGGTTGATGAAGGAGATTTTATCAGTTCGGCTAGATCAACGATGAGAGATGCGTTGGCGAGAGAGAGAGAAGAATTGAGTTAGAATGTTAGATAGAGAACACAGCCGCACAAATCCGAAGAGTTGAAAAAGTAAAAAAAATTAATTTTGAAATTTTAAGGTTTAACTTAACGAGACCACGTGGCATAATCTTATTAATTGATAGTTTCACATTAAATTCATATCGTGAAACTTCCAGTCAACTTTACAATTTCTCCTTAAAACTCTCCTTATACTTGACCAGATTGTGACATGTTGAAATGTCGTTCAATCTGTTCAATCTTCATTTAACACATATTTCATGTTACATAGGGCATGAAGTCATGAACATATACATAATAAAGCCATAAAATGCAAGAGTATAAAGGAGAGTGGTATGTTATTATGTGGAAGCGAGATAAAAGCAAAGCAAATACAGAAGGACTCCAACAGAGAGAGAGAGAGAGAGTGAGAGATTGGGAAGAGAGAATGGTAGGAGTGTCCCACCAACGAACTTTATCAGAGCTTTAGCTTTTGTTCTCTTTCTCTCTACCCCCTCAAATTGAACCCAACTTTCATTGTTTAAATTATTGCCACCACCAAATGCCAATTCAATCGATTATGAATAATCTGATTAGACCCCTTGACTCTGACCCTCTTACATTAAAATGTTGTTAAAAGTTAATTAAAAAGAGAACAGACTCATCAATGACCAAACGCCGTCGTTATGTAAAAGTAAAAACAAAGAAAAGGTTAATAAACGGTTGTGCATGTACTTATGCCCATGCCAATGCCAGTGCCAGTGCCTGCCTATCCTTGTCTTCCAACGCAAAATCCCAAGAGAATATCAACCGATGGACGGTTCAGATTAATTCGATCAGCATCGCTCATCATAAAAGAAAGAGAGAGAAGGGTACTACAGTTGTAAGCTTTGGTTCACATCAATCGTTTCAAAAGCTTTAATTTTGCTAGCTTGTCATCCAACTTGATATATGATTCATGATTCTCTAGCGAGCTCCACAAGCCATTGTTAGTTTCTCTCTCTCTGTCTCCTGTTTCTTTCTTTGAGAGATGAGGCAAGTAATAGTAGTACTGCATCAGAGTCTCTGCAATAAACGAGGTGATTGGAAGTGTGCTAGCTGCTAGCTTGTTCAATTTTCATTCATTGGGAAGGCAAAAAACTCAGTAGTATTTGCAGAGGCGCACGTTATCTATCTATCTTCGTGCTCTCTCTATCTCTCTCTTTCTCACAATCTTCGGATAAATTACACGGAATGAATATTATAAAGATTAAAGAGTACTGACTAGGATTTTCTTTCTCTGCACTTCATCATCTGCGAAAAAGATTACTACTGAGAGTGTTAGCTACAAAACCGGGAGTGTTCTTTCAGAGTACAGCTAGCTAGCAGCAGGATCTTTCTCTGAGAGAGAGAAAGAGAGATTTATGGAAAGTGGAGGATCTAGTAGCACTAGAAACCCTAATTGTTGGATGGTTTTGGGAGAGAGTAGTAGCAATAATAATGGTAATGTTAATAATAATATGAATGGATCACTTTGTTCTATAATGATGATGAATTCTAGTGCAGGAACAACAAGTAATCATAATAATAAGGCGTTTCTTCCTCCTAATTTGATGATGCCCCCACCACAGCAACAAGAAGTTCAGTACGACTGCACCGACAATAGTTCTAACTCCATCAAGGCTAGGATCTTTGCTCACCCTCACTTCCCTCGCCTCTTGGCCTCTTATGTCAATTGTCAAAAGGTGAAGAAGAATTTGTGAAAGAAAATTTAAAAAAAATTAAAAAAGCATGTGTGCATGAGATTTTCTTAATTTTCTTGTAGATTTGATGATGTCATGATCTACATAATACATGTTCATCAAATTATCTGTTCAGGTTGGGGCTCCTGCACAAGTTGTGGCTAGGTTAGATGAAGCATGTGCATCCGGGGAAGCCATCATGAGTAGGTCATCAGCTGGAACAGCAGCTTCTCGTGTAGGTGATGACCCAGCACTGGACCAGTTCATGGAAGCTTACTGTGAAATGTTAACCAAATATGAGCAGGAGCTTACTAAACCGTTTAAAGATGCCTCGCTTTTCCTCTCAGAGATCGACGCTCAGCTCAAAACCCTAACTGTTTCTTCTAACATTTCTGGTAATGGAATATATTCTCGCTTTTTGCTACTCCCTGCACTTTCTTTTTAATGGTTTCTAAGATTAGGATGACTAGTCGTTTCAAATCTTGCATGTTTCTAGCTTTTCATGAAAAATGAGTTGTATACACACACATACACACACACACACACACAAATACGTGTTTGTATGAATGAAGAGAATTTACAATTTTTTCTTTTTGTTTGGACTTTTAGAGGCTCGACTGCTGATGCGCGCGCACACACACACACACAGAGATAGCTAGCTAATTAGGTGTCTGTAGCTTTGATTCTCTTTTATTTGTCTGTATGTGTCTAGAACTCTGATTAATTAATTTCTCCATCTGTCTTTTATAATGTTGTACTGAATCCTTAAGTAGTTCTAGGGTTTGTTTTCTAGTTTAAGTGTTAATAGAGAAACTATTACGTAACTGTCATTATAAAAATTAACCTGGGATGTAGATTTGCTTCTTTTGAATTTTGACGGATGTATATAGAGATGCATATTTGCTTTTTGATAAAGGTTTGTAAATTTTTTAGCCAGATATATGTACTCTATTTTCTAATTTGTAGATTGTTGTCTTGGCTTGATGTCACCTTATATGAATTGATCTTGGTCCAGTCAAAATTGTTTTTGAAGTTAATGAAGAAAAAATAACTACTGCTAGCTAGGCTCAGTCTTCCCAAGCAAGAGGTCTCCATATGGAATTAAAAAAAGAATAAGTAGGATAAATGAGTAATCTATTCAAGCAATTAAGGTAGAGTTATCATGATGGACATGTTTCAATAATTTAAATATTTAGAAATGAAAATTATTTAATTAGTTTTATTACTGTAACATTTTGTTCTTTGAGGTACATTTAAGTTGACTTGTTTAAGAAGTTCATAATATTCAAGTCAAAACATTTGATATTTAAAAAGAATAAGTAGGATTGATGAGTAATCTATTCAAGCTATTAAGATAGAGTTATCATGATGAACATCTTTCAATAATTTGAATATTTAGAAATGAAAATTATTTAATTAGTCTTATTACTGTAATATTTTGTTCTCTGAGGTACATTTAAGTTGATGTGTTTAAAAAGTTCATAATATTTAAGTCAAAACATTTTCGCTGAGCTTATTGATGAATGTTCTATTTGGTTGTTGGCAGTCTGAGGACAACTAGATTGAATGCTGTTACCTTAATCAATCAGTGAGATCTTGGCTTCCATTATATAGGCATTAGAAATGATGCATTCATTAGTTGAGATTAATGATTGTTTGTATGACTTTTTCTTTGTCTATGAAAGACGTGACCAAAAAAGAATACCTCTACTTTCATAGAGGTAAGTTAATTGATTCTAATAATCTAACATGATTTCATTAACATAATTCCGAATCTTAGTAATAAGCTGAAGAAGTGCATTTCTTCCAAATTACCCTTAAAGCTCCACACTTCTCACTCTTACCACACTATTAGTTATTCTAACATATGTCAATTCCCTTTAATAATGCATTATGTTTCCCTTTTGGTAAGACATGGGACACATGCAGAAGGTTAATTTGAATTTGTGTCGGCGTGGAATCAATATATACCTCCAGGACAACCTTCTTGTTTCATCTAGAATGGGTGCCTATCCATAAGTTTAAAGTATACTTGTCCCAATTGTGTGGATTAAAAGCTGTAATTAGTTAATTAGCTCAATCTTAATTCTAGTTATCATTCTCCATCTTTAGATAAAGCTGAAACAAACATCATGCCTTAGCTATTCGGTGAGGAAGAGACGGGTTTGTCCCTATAACTGATCAAACAATTATTATTCTGTAGAAGGAGTTCACACTAAGTGAGTTGTGACTGTTTCCTTACCCCGGTGAGAATTGTGAGCAAAGGAATGGCTTGACAAAATTTTGATAATATATTGAGATCATTGTCTCAGAAGCTGCTTATCTTGGGAACACTTAACACAAGAAACTAATTAATGTTCACAATTTTTGAAAACTATGATCTCAATTCCTGACTAGCTGATCAGTTCTTTGATTGTTATTTATTTCTATTTGAAATAATTGGATACCTATCTGAAAGTCTTTAATAAATCAGCATGCTCAAATAAATTGACTTTTGAATATACTCATTTTCAAGAACCATATGCATTCTGATGTATATTGCTAGTTGGCTGGAAACACAAATGCACTCAGGCTTTGTGATTTTCTAAACCATGTTTGAAGTCTTTAGCAAATTTGTTTACCTTGAATATACACACATCTACTGTCCTGTATTTCAGAAAACATTATTAAAAATGAAATCGACACAGCAAATTTGGTTGTATGCTTTTATTTTTTTTAATATTGTCTGCCATTTCTATTTTTTGTCTTTCATAAATGAAATTGATAACAAGAAGGTTCTAATAACTGATAATATCCTTCTCTTGGTGGACTTGTATCATGTGTAACATTAAATGAGGAAGAAAATTTTTTTAGGTTCTGTCTTGTTTTTGTTATCATAGATCACAGCCCCACACAACTCCTAAAAGGATGTCAATAGCAAGCGTGAAAATTTTCTGTGATAACATCTGCCAATAGAATTTCTTTTGGTTCCTTTTGTTTCCTTTTGCTTCGTCAATGATCTTGATTTTTACTAGATGTGTCTCAAACTTGCTGCTTCTGGGTTGGTATGAAGTGGTCACTGATGCAGCTAAATGACCTAGAGGCTTCATTTAGGCATTTGACATGGAGCATCTAAATTACTAATTGTCTTTTTGGGATCTTTGTTATGCTAATCTGCTTACTTTTTTTAACTCCAATGTGTGATAATATGTGCAGATAGATGCATGCTTGTCTGCTAACACCTTTATAATTTGCTTATTTACTTTAGTAGTTGTTGCTTTCGGTGATTCTGCAGGGCAAAGTGGATCATCAGAAGAAGAGATTGATGTGAAAGACCACTGCATAGATCCTCTAGCTGAGGACAGGGACCTGAAAGATCAGCTTTTACGCAGATACAGTGGATCTCTGGGAAGTCTCAAGCAGGAATTCTTGAAGAAGAAAAAGAAGGGGAAGTTGCCAAAGGAAGCCCGACAGCTGTTGTTGGATTGGTGGAGCAGACATCACAGGTGGCCTTACCCATCGGTATGAATTCATTTGCCTCCTAACCTTTTATGCTTCAGTGCCCATGCTTCTTAATTGCCAGTCTTTAATAGGTCGTTTAGTTTATCAAACTTTTGTTGCCCACAATGATGAAGTTTTGGTCAGCACTAGTAATTTGAAGCATTCTTTCAGTATTTATAATAGTTTTGCATATGCATAAAACTTCTTAATTTGTTCATGTGGTATAGTAATTGAGATGGTATTCACAGGAGACGCAAAAGCTAGCACTTGCAGAATCCACAGGCCTAGATCAGAAACAAATCAACAACTGGTTTATCAATCAAAGAAAACGCCATTGGAAGCCTTCTGAGGATATGCAGTTTGTCATGATGGATGCTGCATATCCTCAATACTACATGGAAAATGGTGTGGATAATCCCTTTCCCATGGATTGCACCACCCTAGCTCGCTTTTGATGACATTCTCATGCGATTTTATCAGCTTGAGCTGTATTTTGAAGAACTACTAAGCTACTATGTTAACACTTCAATCTGATCTGATTGGTGCCACCTTCTATATTAATAGTGTTGTGAAATTAAACCATATGTTTATATATCAATTAGAATGATATATCAATTATGAATGGACCAGAAGGGGATGCTGCAGTTTGATTGTCTGATTTGCAGCACTTTTGGTGTTCGGTTATCATATATCAATTACAATTCCTCTAATTTGATGCCAAGATTGATTTATAATTGTGTTTGTTTCTTCCCCAGCAAGTTACTACTGCTTATGGGTCCAAGCAGCTGAATTATTGGTAGGAGTAGATGTTTTAATTAATATAGCTTGAAATATCCTATTCAATTTACACTACTTTGTTGTAGAAATAGTTTGTTGTTTAGAGTAACTTGTGAAAATGTTTAATGGGAGCTTCCTTCACAAGAATTTTGCTCGCAGGCTGCCATTATTCTTTCGTGAAGAATATATATATATATATATATATATATATTAGTAGTTTTTTTGCGGAAAAGCGTAGGAAAAAGTTTTAAAATTGCATGATTTTAAAATATTATGAAAGTAACACTTTAAAATTGAAAGGGTTTAAAATTTTTTTGGTTTTTTTTCATATTTTAAAATTTTAAATTGAAAAGTTTATAATATATATATGAGTAAAATTTTTATATAGTTATATTATTGGGCTTGAAGAAATTTATTTTTATAAAGAGGTTATAGCTCAATGGAGGTATAATATAAAAATTATTATTTTTGTTTAATTATCTTTAATGTAAGTGATATATAAAAGTAAATTATGTTATGTATTAATAAATTAATAAGTGAGTCAAATTTAAAGTTTAGATGTTAATAAATTAATTATTTGTTAACTAATTATTAAGTGTTTATGCGGATATTTTGTTTCATTTTAATTATTTAATGTAACATGGCATATATTTTTAAAATATTATTATTATTATTATTATGGAGGTAAATTTATTAAGATCGTATCTATAAAAAAAATATAACTTATTACAATATGAAATTTATTCTTAATTATAATTAATTTTAAATTGGGACTGTAATTTTTTTATTACTATGAAGATATTCTTTTTATATAGAGTATTCTTATTTAAAGTTCTACGGTATATATTTTAATATAATATTTTTTTTAAATTTTAATGTTATCTTCACTTTAACTTTGAGTTTGTGTATATATATAGGTATATTTTCTCTCTTATTGCCGTGATACTGATTGGTACTGATTAAGGATGGTAATGGAGTGGAGTTGGGTGGGGTGGGGTGGGGTGGGGTGGGCCATTTCACACTCCGTTAGGAATTTTTGCCTCCATTTCCCACCTCATTTCTCAATAAATATAGTGGGGTGGGGATGAAGAATTCTTATGTGGGAAATGATTTCCCTATCCCCACCCCATTCCCCATTTATCTATTTTATAATATGTATAAATACATTATTTTAGTAAGTTAAAAATTAGAGACTTAAAATAAAATCATCATCATATTATAAAGTATTTAAATTCTTTTTAAACAATATTTAAAAGTTTGAAACAATATCTTAAAATGATAATAAAAGTGAAAAATATTTAAAGAGCGTAGCACCTCATAAGAAAAAAGAAAATATTATAAGATTTTCTTTCATTCATATCTTGTTTATATTGTATAAAAATTTTAAAAAAATTATTAATTGACATTATAATTGATAAAATTAAAAAAAAATATTTATATATAATGGGGATTGGGGTAGGGGTGGGGTAGGGAGTACAAAACCAAACTCCACCCCATTAAGAATTTGAGGATTATTTTTCCCCCACTCCCCCACCTCATTTGTCAAAAATTATTCAAATTTTCCTCATTTGGAGTGGGGCTCTATGGAGCCCCAAACCCGTGGAGGATTTTGTCATCCACAGTACTGATGATTACAAAATTAATGCTATTTTTATAGTGCAATAAACATATTGTAAATTCCTCCTAATAGATTCTACCCTTGTCATCTAATTACCTTGGTTTTCTGATCCCTAGAGTCTGAGGTCGGCCCAAACGAGAATAATAATGAGAAATTTACACCAATAACCATTAAAGTTTTGGTTTTTTCCATCTTAACCCCCTAAACAAATTTTTATCAACATTAGTCATAAAATAACATTTGAGACCAAAATACCCCTCTCCCTCATCTCTCCCCCAACACTCCCTTTCACTCATCTCTCCCAAACCGAACCAACTCCCATCATCGGCGGCAACATCATCCCTCGTCGGCGGCGGCTCCATCTCTCATCGGCGTCCGATCGACAATCTACAACCTTCAACAAAACCTAGGTTGGCCATTTTACTTATTTTCATTCATTTAAAATGAAATTTTAGAATAATAATTGTTGTAGTTTGAGAATAATGGTGGTTGGTGGTGTTTTGGGAGTATGTTGATTTGAGAGTATTATTTTTGGATTTTTGAGATTAAATTTGGTGGTGGGGAGGGGGGCAGCGAGCGCGCAAGCCCATCGCTGGGCAGCAGCGCGCGCGCATGCGCTCCCCGTTGTAGCACCAAATCGGTGAGACGACACGGCTCTGTCGCACCATTTTAGTGCGACAGGCTTACCTGTTGAACCTATCGCACCAAAAATTACAGTGGTATTTTTTTTTTTACAAGTCAATTTTTTTGCTGTAAATGCAATGTAATAATTTTATAAATATTACAGATACATGGCGAAATCAGAATCACCGGATATCGAAGTAGGCAAGATATATTTTGGTTATGCCGATCACTTTCCTGGTCGAATTTCGAGCATGTGTAAGTTATCTTCGGTCGTAAAAGTTATCGAGGAAAAATTAATAAAGCGGCAGTTAAATATTTTCGAGAATGATATATTTGGGCATTTCTTAGAGTGTCGAATTTTTTCATTTAGTGTGGTAATTTTGCACAATCTTTTACTGAGGCAAGTGGCCCATGAATAAGATAGTCGTGAGGATCAGTTATGGTTTCAAATTGGTGAGCATTTGATTCGCTTGTCAATTGTAGAATGGTGTCTGGTTACTGGATTTTCATATGGTGTTGATACCGAACTAAGAGATGACAAAAAAGAAGATAGGCTATGGAAAATGTATTTTGGTGGTGTGCATCGCAAGATCAATGTTAAGGAATTTGATGCATTATTTAAGGAGTTGAAATTCGAGTAAAATGAACAATTTGGAGGCATTAAAGATTGCACTCTTTGATTTTGCGGACAGAGTACTAAATGCAAGAAAAAATCACTGTCAAATCAATTTCGATTGGCTCAACGAAGTTGATGATATACAGTAGTTCTGAAACCGTCCATGGGGTCTTGTGTCGTGGGAAATGGTATACGATAACCTTGATGATGCACTGTTCGAGAAAGATGAAAATTTTAAGAAGACTCAGTTGAAAAACCCAAATCATAACATTGAAAAATACAATCTTTACGACTTTACGTCCGGGGTTCAGGTGCGTTGTTTTTTTGTTTATTAATAAGTTTTATAGTATTAAATATTTGATAGATGTGTTAATAGGTTTTTCGCTTTGGTTGTTGCAGGCTTGGATTTACAAAGCGATCAGAGGTTTGCCGTCAACATGGGTTGTGAAAACGAAGAACAAGATTCCCTTAATCGTTCAATGGAAGCCCATGGAGTCTTCGAGAATCAACTTTGCTGAGGTTTATTCGTTCTTCAATCACGAATCTCGTATTGTAAGTAATATGTATTAGTTATTTTTTTAACTTTACTAAATTTAAGTTATGTATACTTAAATTTTTCAATTGAATTTATGGCAGGGGAACGTTTTACAAACCCTTGAACCAAATTCGAAAGAGAGTAGCAGAAAATATTGGCTCACAGTGAAGGATTACATGCCAAGCATTCCAGACTGGGTTCATAAGGTCGGTTATAAATCTAAGTACTATCAATTATATTAAATCGAAATTTTTGACTTTTCATTTATTAATTTTAAATGATACTTTATACAGCACCAACCCTCAATCAATGCGATGCCGTCGGTTTCAAGGCAATCAGAAGAGCATGACAACATAGCAAACCCAACACCAGAGCAGCGTCATGACACTTCTGAGGATGAGGTGGCTATTGATGACCACCAGGAGCAGACACATGCTGACTCTTATGACACACATGATTCTGAGCTTATAAATAATATATGATTTTCTGCTTTTTATTAATCATTATTGTTTTACTGTTATTCTAAAGATTTACTTATTTTCTTTTGTAATAGTCGAGGACAAAGCAGTTTAATGATTACGTGCGATGACGGCTGGATAAGATTGATCGTAACGTGTATGAATTGAAGTCGGAATTAAAAACTTTTAAAGAAACCGTGATTGGCTTTATCGACACCTTTTCAACACGTCCAAATAAGGATTCTCCCACCGGACGCTCGTATGCGGTGAGCATAATTAAATTTAATAATTATGTTCATTTAACTTTTAATTTAATAGTTGTTTAATATGTTCATCTTGGCGAATGGACAGACCCCAGATGACTATGGAGTGTATACTGACCTGGGCAATCAAAATTTGTCTACGCTCATGTCATTGTATAGTTTCTACGGGGATGTTAGTGGGGAGAGCGTGCAAGTGTTCTCTGAGGTGCCTCCGGGCGTTAGTAAGTTCGGCCGTGCGTACATACCATCATATATTTATAACAGTCCTTACACGATTCCTCCACTCAGGCGAGGAAATAACGTCCGGCCTATATATCGACCCCAAATCATGGACCATGCCCAAGACATGAATACGAGTGTAGATATAAATCCACTGAAAGGATTGAAGGATTCTAGTCTGTTTGTTGAGTTTGATCGATGGTTCGCTGGTGATATGACAGTGGTTCGGAGAGTCCAGCACCCGCGGTCAGTCTTTCAAATACTTTTGGGTTCAACTTCGATAGGATGGCTAGGCGATGAGGTAATTATATTTTCAAAATTCTTTGAGTGTTGCGGATTTGTGTATAAATTTTATTTTTTAAATCGTAATGTTTCTGTTTCTCTACAGCATATTCACGAGTATCTCTACTTGATTAGTGAGAAACAACGACATTATCCGAATGCCTTAGTTCAACATGTCACACATACTGACACATTTTTTTGGGTAACGTGCCGACAAAACTTATAAAGACTATTTATGTTTTTTTTAATTTTTACCTTTAAGTTTTGTTAATTTATGCATTTCTTGGTTATCTATGTATTAGGTGTTCTTGAATCAATTATGGAATAACAGGGATTGTGCAGTCGATTCATTAGTATTTGACGACTGCTTAAATAGTTATCTTTATGGGCGACAGCACACAATGTTTAAATCAATGACGGATGTCGATATGGTATGTATTTTATTGCATTTCACATACTCCATAATGAAAATATCCAAGTTGTCGCTTTTTCTTGGTTGTATTTCAATTTCATATATAACGAACATGTTTTTCAATTATTATATACAGTTACTTATCCCTGTGAACTTGGATGGCGCGCATTGGGTAATAGCACGAGTTGACTTTTGGAAAAACAAAGTCTGGATTTATGATTCATTACTCACATTTCGCGACGACAAAATGTACAAGTTGAAATTCAAGCCACTTGAAGTTATATTCTCTCGATGGTTGGAATATGTTGGCTTCTACAATATCTGACCTGAGTTGTGGAGTGCAGACCCCTGAAAAGTTATTGCAGTTAAAAGCGCGCTACAACAAGAGCCCGGAACTAGCGATTGCGGCGTTTTTGTATTGATGGTTACGATGTATTTAATGTTCAGGCTTAGATTGGAGTTTAACGCTGGTCGTGTCCAATACTTTAGAAAGAAAATTGCAGTTGACATATTTAATGACGATATTGTATTATAAACCGTTGTAGTAATTTAAATGTTGAAACTTGAATTTTTATTTTAATTTGCGCACTTAAGTTTATATAATTTTAATGCTCATATTTTAATATTTAAAATAAAATAAAGTTTTATGTTTTAACCAACAAAACACAAAAAACAATAACAGTTTTAACCAACGAAACACAAAAAACAATAATAATTTCAACCAACAAATCATTGAAATAATACAACTAACTTCGAGTTGTCGCAATTGGATTCTTACTTCGCTTATGATTATAGCCCAGTTCATGACACCGCCCACATCATACAGTCCGCCGGTTAACGTCCTCGCCAGCCGAGGGTATTCTGAGCTCTTTACGACGGCCAGGTGGTGGTGCCTCAACTGGTGGGTATACTTGCATCTCCTGAATTTCATCTGGAATTTCTCAATCAACCACATCACCAACTGGCTCCACTGGTTGTGCATAAGCCATCACCAACGATTCTGTAGTGTAAAAGTCCGAACAAAGGTTAATAAAATCCACCCGGTATGTTAGACACGCCGCAATTGCATGAGCACATACAAGCTGATCAAGCTTAAACATTCTGCAGGAGCAAATTTTTTTTTGCAAGTCAACCAAACATTCCTTAAGTCTACCACCTATAACTTGAAATCGATGCAGAGACACCGGCCGAACTATCATTCTTTCAGCTATAGTTCTCCTCTTAGTTACTATTTCATCCGCCCATGTTGTTAGCCGAGTAGTCATTGATTCAGCCACAATTTTTCTATCATAAAACCATTGCTGCAATGTTTTCCTAAAGTGATCAACAAGATGAGTAATAGGAAATTTTCGAGATTCCCTCATGAAAGAATTAACACTCTCCGCGATGTTGGTGGTAAGTATGTTGTACCTCCTACCTTCAAACTGAGATCTTGCCTAATTATACGTACCGATATTATTTTCTAGGTAATCAGCCGCACCCGAGTGAATCATCCACAACCCTTCAAGTTGTCTCTTAAATTCCTCGTGGTCATATGCTTTTGCTGCATTAATAAAGGCAGGCTCAAATTCATCCCAACGAGCTTTGGACATTCTAAACTGTGACTTAATGTTACCTTTGACGTGGTAAAAACAAACGACATGAGTTGCATTGTGAAATACTTTAAGCACGGCTCTTCTTATGGCAGTGCATCGATCAGATATAATTACCAACTCAGGTCTATCGTCAATCACTCCATGTAACTTCATCATAAACCATTCCCAAGCATCATTGTTTTCTGAATCCATGATCCTAATGGCTAGCAGATACAATTGATTGTTACCATTAACACATGTTGCCACGAACAAGCTTCCATGATATAGCTCCTTCAGATGAGTACCATCTACAGCAATGACATGCCGAATGTACTGCATAAAACCGTTGATGGAAGATCCGAGTGCTACAAAATAGTACAAGAAATTATCATCTCCATCCTGCTCGAGGTGAGTGACTATATCCTCATTCGCTGTCGTTAGTACATGAGATGTTGCATATATGCTCTTATGTCATTCGAAGTATAAATTCTCTTGTCTTGAATATATTTTTCTGTGATAATATGACCGACAACCCGGTTCCTTACTTGATGACGTCCATCAACCAATACCTCATTATGACAAGTGTGTACATTATCAATTCTCTGCACTACCCAAGGAACATTTTGCTCGTTCGAACTTCTAGTTGCTCGAATACGCCATTTACATGTTTCCGAACAACATTGAGCCTTGAAACGTGTCGTTGTAGACCGTGCAATCTTGAAATCAAACTTATCCCTAAAGGCAACCTTGTGTAATTGTAATATAAACTCATTCTTCTCAGTAAATAGCTTACCCATACTGATATCATCTGAGTCACAACTGTTAATAAAGCTTGGAACAACCATGTTCAAAGGCAAAGTTGGAGCAAGACTTATGAGGGGGTCAATTCTCCTTCTCGATCGAACCATAGAAGGAATAGGTCTATTGCCTCTGTTATTCACAGGAGTATTGTCTTCACACTCATCCTCATGCTGAAACGACGGAACATTCGAAGGACCGGATCCTCCATCATCACCATCATTATTGAAATGAGTGTCCCTCATATTATTAGAAGGTTCTGCACAAGCATTATCCCCCTCCGTCTCATTATGAAAATCATTATTGTCCCGAAAATCATTGTTGTGATACGGAGAATACCGTTGCTCCAACGACGTCGTTTTTGGAAATACCGTTGCTCTAACATCCTGTAACATAACGTCGTTATCATCAATGTTGTCATAATTATCGTGGATTGGATAGTAATATTGCTGCAGCGATATTATCCTTGGCAACACCTCTTCTTCATTATTGGGGCCAGACATATTTGCTCTAAACGAAGTTTCTGTATCGACATGTGGCTCAATACCTTCACTCGGAACTCGAGGTGATGTGGTCACGAATATAAGAATGCATCCAAAATTGGCTACGTCGGATGCCATATGTAACACAACCCTCACCATTTCATCATCAAATATATCCATGGGCAGTGCACATACACGATATAATGTGTTACTATGCCTCAAAGTTGTCTTCATTGTGATGCTATATTCATTAGGGTTAATTTGTAACACATCGTATACTCTTGCCAATAACTGATCAAACAAACAATTTTTCCCAACCAAAAAAGCTCTATTTTTACCATTGACATACTTCATACGCCCATCATCTAATGTCTCCCACCAACCATCGTAACACAATTCAAGTACAACTGAATCTATTAAGCCTGAAATTATAAAAGAAATAAATTATTTGAGCCCTATCAAATTAATAGTTAATTGCAATGAATGTGGCTTTTCATGCGATAGGCTGACTGTTGCACCAAGTTTGGTGCGACAGGCACCCTATCGCCAGATTCACCCATGAAACCACGATTCGCAGTTCACTCAAACTCTCGAATAAGTTCAGAAAATAACTCATACCATTATGTAATGCCGATTAGTGTTGGATCCGGATAAATTATAATCGAATTTTACTTTTTATCGTTGACTTTTGCCATTACCGTTGGTTCATGATTCAAGAGTGGGAAGCTGCCTTTGGTTTAACGAAAAGGGAGAAAGAAAGTTACTTTTGATTTGTAAAGAAGGGTAATTTGGGAAGAAAAGCGTGTGTTTGACTAATGTTGATAGAAAAAAATTGAGAGGGTTAATTGTGAAAATAACAAAAGTTTTATGGTTATTTTTATAAATTTCTCAATAATAATCAACAAACAATTATTTATGATATTTCAAGAATCTTGAATAATTCTTTAGTAATTTGAACTGTTAATCCGATGTTGGCAAATAATATGCAATTTTAAAACAACGACCATTGAACTTCTACAACTTAGTGGACAGTGGTTGCAGTTTCATTTTCATCTACTCCCTATAATAGGTGGCAGAAGGGTTCCAAAATGAGAGAATTTTGACATCAACTGATCAATATTCGGCTTCATGTTCTTTATCTAGTTTTCTTATTAAAGAAATCAAAATCTGATTACACGTCTCTGTTAAAAGAACGATGAGATCCGAACATTGAATTACGAATGAAAAAATACAATGACACTGCCTACACTACAATTACAGAGAGATAAAATGGAGACGGAAAAGAGTCCACACATTAAAAATGGTCATGCAATGCATAACTTTTGACTGGACCATAGTTGATGCTGACGTGTCATACTTACTGTTCATTCTGGCTTCTCAACAAAACCCCCACTTTCTCCCTCTCCATCTTCCTCTATTTCTCTCTCTGCAGTCTGCACTGTCTAGGGTTTCTCTGTGCTCTGAACATTGACGCTCAATCTTTGCACAAAACCCACGAAGGCCTTGCAATTAAACAAAAAAATTGAATACATTTCCCTCAAACTCTCTTGCCGAGTAAAAACAGAAAAAAGAAGAAAAAGAAAAAAATCAATCTTTCTCATGGCAAAAACCAAACCTGGGAAAAAAGACCTTGACTCATACAACATCAAAGGCACCAACAAAGTTGTCAGACGTATGTATTTTCATTCTCTCTAAAATACCCTGATTTTATTTTTCATTTTTATCTCTGATTAAACAAACCCAAAATCTCTTCTTCTTTTTTTTCTGCATATTCCAGGCTTGAAGTTAGAAATTGATATTTTAATTTATATTTTGCAACTTGGGTTTGCCTAAAAATTGGATTTTTTTTTCTGTTTTAATGATTAGTTTGTTGTGTGTTGCAGCTGGTGATTGTGTGCTAATGAGACCAGCGGACTCTGATAAGCCCCCGTACGTGGCGCGTGTGGAGAAGATTGAGGCTGATCATCGGAACAACGTGAAAGTTCGTGTACGGTGGTACTATCGACCTGAGGAGTCAATCGGAGGGCGGAGACAGTTCCATGGAGCTAAGGAGTTGTTTTTATCAGACCACTATGATGTGCAAAGTGCTCACACTATTGAAGGGAAATGTACAGTACACTCTTTTAAGAACTACACTAAGCTTGAGAATGTTGGTGCCGAGGATTATTTTTGTAGGTTTGAATATAAAGCTGCCACTGGAGGCTTCACTCCGGACCGCGTGGCTGTGTGAGCTTCCTTCCCTCACATTTTTATTTTATTTTACTTTCTTATTAATATTATTATTATTTTGGTTTGTTTGTTGAGGTTTTATGCTTTTGGGTAATCGGTTTTTGTAGTACTTACGTGTTTTGTGTTTTGATTTTGAAGTTATTGCAAATGTGAGATGCCATATAACCCAGACGACCTGATGGTGCAGTGTGAGGGATGCAAGGATTGGTAAATATTGTTGCATACATTTTTTCTTTTGTAATTTTGATGATGTGCTGTAATTGATTTTTTTTTTAATTCCGTTTTTCAGGCGAGTTTAGATTCATTTGAGTCTGTAATCGTGTAATTATTGAAGTTACTGAGATTTTAATGATTTTGGCTTGTTATGATTTACATTCTACTGCTTTCTCTCTGTATTTCTTGAATTTGCATACATTTCTAATCTCGACCTGCTATTGATTTGCTGATTTTTATGAATGTTTCGCAAAAAGAAACGCTTTTACAATTTAAAAGTTTCCAATTTGGGGAGGAATGTGGAAATTGGCTAAAACCATTTCTCTAGGCTCTGTTTCTGTTTGGTTGAACACACTTCTGAACCTGACATAAGCTAATTGTAATTACTGGAGCAGATGGAATGTTGCATGAAAAGTGGCATTGTTGAGGTTTATCTAGTTGTCTTAGTTGCAAGTGCCAAGTGGCATTTACATATTTCTAATTGTCTAATAACCCTAATACCATTTCATTAATAAATTTTATTATTAGTCCAGATTTGGTAATTTATACAAGCAAATCATTGGCTTGCATGTGGTTGCTTTGTAGGAATAAAAATTGATTAATAGAATGCACATTTGCAGGATTTATTAACTGTGTTAAGGCTGCAGATCTTATGCATTAGATCAACTTCTGCCGTCCCTGGCATCCAGATAAAACTTTCCTGATATTTTCTGTTCATCCGAGGCTTAGTTTAGCAATTTTGAATTATATGTAATCTTCCTCTGCTCCTCTGCTCCAATTGAGATGGTAATCTGTTAATGATGTTATGGTTGGTTTGTCTCTTTCTTACAAGCTGAACTCTTACTTATGGAGTTTCTTTACATACATTATATATTTCTAGCATGTTCTCTCTACCTTGACACGAGTGAGGAACTGGGTGTGTGGAAGTGAAACTAGGTTTAACACGTGTATGTTATAATTATTGTTTTATGAATAACATATTTTGGGTGTATCCCTCGGCTACTTATAGGAAGAAGTTATGTAATTACTTGAAAGAGATTAATTTATTGGACTGGCAAGATCAAATATCATATTACAACATGGATGCAACTAGAAGCTATTTAGAGACCAGTGCAATAGCAATTGTAATTTGTATTGCAAGTTACATTATTGTTTTATTTAGGCTGGCCAAATTTGTAGACTACTCAATTTGGAAAATAGGATAAGAAATAAGTTGCATTTATTCTTGTGTTTTTTGGTTGGGCCTCAACTTTAGGAGTATGTTTTATGTTTTCAGTCTGTTTGGACGTGCTCATTATATTTTAATAATTATCATTTGCTTCTTATGATATAGTTATGTCTCTGCTTTTTGTGGTCATTGCTCTCTTTACTGTAGAGGTTGTATGATTTGTATCGTAGTATCAATGATGATGACAATATTGATGATAATCTTGCTTTCCTGATGAAATATCTGTGTTGCAGGTTCCATCCTTCTTGTATGGGTATGACCATAGAGGAGGCAAAAAAATTGGATCACTTTTTGTGTTCTGATTGTTCATCGGATGTTGATGCCAAAAGATCTTTGAATACATTCTCGGTTTCCCCGTCTGTCGAAGCTAAGGTGCGAGCACACATGTTTCATTTTGTGTATGTTGTCTATATTCTTCAGGATAAAAACCAGTAGGGTAGCTTCCACCTGTGGTTATCTTATTGTCTAGCATATGAGGACCACTCTCACATTGTTGGATTTTGCCACCCATCATATATATATTTTAAGGACCATCTACGATTCCTTTCTCTTGATTCGGATAGCTTGGGTATGAGTTTTTGTACCGTCATCCTTTTACTGTCTATTGAACCTAGGTTTCTCCCAATGCTTTTGGTTTATTTTTGGGCAGTGTCTCTCCGTCTTTCTTGTGCTATTGCTCTTAGTTTATTACTTGCTTGTAGAGCATATGCTCAGGCTTTCCAAGTAGAAGGTTAAATCTTTTTCACGCTGGAGCTAAAACAGTAATCTATTTAATCAAGATTTGCTCATATTATGACTACTGTTTTCATGACGGTTTACTATTTTTGCATCATCATTTTCCAAATTCTTAATATGATTTTGGCTTTCTCTTTCTCCTGGCTGGAAGTGCGCTCTCTCTCCTTTATGTTTTTTCGTTTCTTTTTGTTATATAATTATTTAGGTTGTAGATTAGATAGTTACATAATCAGCGGAAAACTTTGAGCAGTTACCTTTTTTTATCATGGTGCAGTTTTGCTTGTTTCCTTGAATAGTCAGTTAAACATTTTTATGGATGATTTTGTCAAGAGTTGCTCATATATCTGGTTACTCAATCACATGTAACACTTTGATCATGAATCAGTTTTCTTCCACTCTCATGAATTGCCATCTTTGATTTTGTTGCTAGGTGGAACCGAAACGTAGAAAGAGATGACTAAGTGACCACAATGCACAATGAGGAGGTACTGGTATCCTGGCACATTAGCTCCTGCATTGTTGTTGTTGTTGTCATCTTTGGTGATGTCGAGTTGTACAGTGCAGACAAGATATTGTGCTTTGCGTAAACCAGCGGCATTTCTGCCTTTACCATGTCTCAATGTTTCTGTCTGTGTGCTACAGTTTAGAAAGAACTTTGTGATAAGCGACGTTGCGGTGATTAGAATCTGTGCATAAATCTGTCATCTTATTTGAGAAATGAGAGCCCATAACAACATTTTAAAACAAAATCTTAAGGGAAACTATGGATTTTTTTGTGATGTGCTTGATACTGGTATAATTTCTTGAAATAATGTTATAATGACTCTACTTTGAATTTTCCGGCGGGTTCCAAGATTAAACATTGCGTGGAGCAACCAACAGGTTTGCACATATTCTCTAACAGAGTCACCGGTTTAGCACTTCAAACTTAAAACTGCCAGAAACCATATGCTTGTGATATCATATTGCAACACATGAATCAAAACCATCAGTCCTATCTATGGCCGTGTGCTAACCTACACACACAGCACTAGTCGCACTATTATCTAAATCTTCTCCATATGTAAACATAGTTTGTTTCCTGAGAAAATTAAGAGTGTTAGTGGAAGCTTATGGAATTGTTCATTCTCATTGGGTACTATCATCTTTTGACACCACTGAAAATAATTTAAGGGCTAAACGTATATCCCCAATGAAATTAAAAAAAAAAAAAAGTGGGCAAAACCAATAACATTGGTTAATTCCTAGCACATTAAAATCGTTTCTGTTTCCTTTTTTCCATTTTGGTTTCTGGGTGTGTTGGGTTTGTTTTGTCCTCTCTTTTTTTTTTTTTTTATGTTGCTAGGTGGAACCGAAACGTAGAAAGAGATGACTAAGTGACCACAATGCACAATGAGGAGGTACTGGTATCCTGGCACATTAGCTCCTGCATTGTTGTTGTTGTTGTCATCTTTGGTGATGTCGAGTTGTACAGTGCAGACAAGATATTGTGCTTTGCGTAAACCAGCGGCATTTCTGCCTTTACCATGTCTCAATGTTTCTGTCTGTGTGCTACAGTTTAGAAAGAACTTTGTGATAAGCGACGTTGCGGTGATTAGAATCTGTGCATAAATCTGTCATCTTATTTGAGAAATGAGAGCCCATAACAACATTTTAAAACAAAATCTTAAGGGAAACTATGGATTTTTTTGTGATGTGCTTGATACTGGTATAATTTCTTGAAATAATGTTATAATGACTCTACTTTGAATTTTCCGGCGGGTTCCAAGATTAAACATTGCGTGGAGCAACCAACAGGTTTGCACATATTCTCTAACAGAGTCACCGGTTTAGCACTTCAAACTTAAAACTGCCAGAAACCATATGCTTGTGATATCATATTGCAACACATGAATCAAAACCATCAGTCCTATCTATGGCCGTGTGCTAACCTACACACACAGCACTAGTCGCACTATTATCTAAATCTTCTCCATATGTAAACATAGTTTGTTTCCTGAGAAAATTAAGAGTGTTAGTGGAAGCTTATGGAATTGTTCATTCTCATTGGGTACTATCATCTTTTGACACCACTGAAAATAATTTAAGGGCTAAACGTATATCCCCAATGAAATTAAAAAAAAAAAAAAGTGGGCAAAACCAATAACATTGGTTAATTCCTAGCACATTAAAATCGTTTCTGTTTCCTTTTTTCCATTTTGGTTTCTGGGTGTGTTGGGTTTGTTTTGTCCTCTCTTTTTTTTTTTTTTTAGTGGGACTATTAACATCCTGTAACTTTCTTTTCAAACTCCTTTTATATCAAAATTTACTTTAATTTCTAAAATATTTTTTTTTCATTTTTTCAGTTTTTTTAATTCAAAAAGAAAAAAATTCAATTTCTTCCAAACAACTCTAATTACAAACATTGTTTTTATAAAATTTTGAATTATTAAATCATACATATTTTACTTAAAAAAAGCAAATACATGTATGAATTAAGTGGAATTAAAGTGGACTCAAATAGCTATTATTTATTTTTTAAAATTAAAAATAAGTTTAGAAAGTTTGTAAATTAAAAATAAGTTTACAAAACTTATTATTATAAAATTTAGAAAGATTTGTAAATTAAAGTGGATTCAAATAGCTATTATTTATTTTTCAAATTATTTATTTTTTAAATTAAAAATAAGTTTAAATTAAAAGTAAGTTTTGTAAATTTCTCAAGAAAAAGCTCTTTGTGAAAAAACAATAATTATAAAAGACTTTGGTGCAATTGTATGGGTGTAAAGAGTTGAAAAGATAAATATAATGGTATAATCAAATTTATTTTGTCCTTTAATGTAATTGTAATAGGAGAGGGGTTTTATAAGGATTATAGAGGGGTGCCAATAGTTCAACTCTTTTTGTTTTTGTTCTACCTGCTAAATGAGCTTAAACTTATAATCCACTGCAATGATGTTATATTGCCATGTTTCCTTAGGTTACATTTGGCACGCAAGATTAAATTGGATTAATTATTAAGATTGAACTAAATTAGATTTAATTGGAATAGATTGGATTATATAATATTGTCTTATATTTAGCACAGTATTGTATTGGACTACATTAAATTATTTTTTAATGAAATTAAATAATATTTAATTTGACATTTAAATATAAATATGAATTATTTTTGAATATTTAATAATAAAATAATTATTAATATTAATTTAAAAGATAATTAATTAAGATTAAATAGGCAGAAAATTAGTTATTGGGTAATCATAATTATAATAAGCAAATATAAATTAGATTATGTTAAATTAAAGTAAAAATTATTTAAACATTTGATTTAAATTTTATTAAATATTTTAAATATATTTTATTTTATCAAAAAGTTAGCAAATTATATAAAAAGCAACCAATTACTAGTATTATTAATTTTCATGATTAATTTTAACATAGTGATTATTAAATTAAATACTCATTAAATATTCAAATAATAATTAATTAAATAGAAAATTATTTTTAAGTTAATCCGAACCAAACTCATATTTTAATTGGGATTGCTAATCCCATGATCTTAGGACTAAATTTAAATTTAGTCACATGATCTAATCCGAAATGAAACTTATCAAACATAAAATAATTAATTAAACCCAAAATTAATCTAATCTTATATTTAATCTTACCTTCCAAACATAACGTTAGAGACAGAATTAAAGGGTTGAAGTAAGTTATCGGAATCCTGAAGCGTGATAAAGAGCCAAAGGGGTATTGTTTGTCTGGTGAAATTTCGAAGCGGCGGTAGCAGATAAATGCACTAATAAATTCATCACCAGCTTTCTGGTCTACCAGCAGTGATTTTTTTATCTTGATGCATCACTCACATTCACACCCTTTCCCAAGTCTCACGTGTGCGGCTTTTTAGGAATAGGTGGACAAGCACGTGTGCAGCTTTAATTTCTGAGGCTGTTTGCACGTGTGCTCCTCGGATCACATACTTTTCACCACCATACAATAATAACTTGGGGGTTAAAAAAAAAAGAAAAAAGAATTAAAGTTACCACCGTACACGGCATGATGGATTGGATTCTGCAGATTCTTGACTTCTAATGGCAGGGCAAGTGAATGAGCATGAGAAAGGTGAAACCAACAAATAAGGGGAATAAAAATTAAAAAAGCACTAACTATTGCCGTCAGCCGTCAGCCGTCAGCCAACAGCCATCTCTTCTCCTTCTACTTTTTGGCCTTTTGTTCATAGAAACCTTTCTCGTCTGCCCAAAAAGAAGTACCTGTGAAAGTTAAAGCAAATTTTGCCATTTTTTTTTCAGATATTTTTCATTGCATAACACAGCTTTAATGATCCTGTTTAATGGTTTCTCACCCTTAATTATTTCTAGATTTTGAATCAAACCCACTTTTTTTATAAAAAAAAAATTCTTACTCTTTAAAAAAAAAATCTGTTAAAAGTCCATGCTCATTGTCATTGTATTTACTCCGTGAAACTTTTTACCATGCTACCAGCTGCCCAGCTTTAATGATTCTGTTTAATGGCTTCTTACCCTTAATTATTTCTAGGTTTTGAATCAAACCCTTTTTTTTTTTTTTTTAACTTCTTACACTTAAAAAAAAAAAAAAAATCTGTTCAAAGCCCATGCTCATTGTCATTGCATTTACTTCGTGAAACTTTTTACCATGCTACCAGCTGCCCTCTAGATAGCATGGAATTTGTTCAATAAATTAATAGATGTTAATGAGTAAATGATTAGTCAATTGTTTGTTTTTTTGTGTCACACTTGCACAGAAAAGGGTCCCTATGGAAAGTTTCTAATTAATTTTGGCACCGAAAGTTGATTCAATTGATTAACTGATTAAGTTCAATTAAGACAGTATCAACTATCAAGGACTCATGAATAATGTATCATTATTCTACTAAGGGTAGGAAAATTCCCATTTTGTATCAAAACCCACTAAACGGAGTAGTATTTTTAATTTGTTAGCTCAATAAATGACTAAAGTGTTGTTAAAATATATAATAAAACATGTTACTTTTTTTTTCCTGATAATATTATGAGAATAAATAAGTATTAATTTAAAAAAAAGTAAACAAATATCAGAGGATCGGATGAGGTTGAGAAAGTCAGTCAGTTTACGAGGTCAACGGAATCGACAGAGTTCAGGGAATGGGACCCATCCACCTACAAATTATGTGATGATCAGCGGGGCCATTTTACATCATGATCACCAGTCGCACATATAACATTCAAAATCGGGGGACATAACCGTAATTTCACGATCCCTCTGAATGAAACCATCTAAGCCATGTTTCCCAATCGCCTCTGTTTTTGCTTTTACTTTCATCAACCAAAACACTTCCTTAATTTGAAAAAAAAAAAAAAGTAAAACAACTGAGAGAGAGAGAGAGAGAGAGAGAGAGAGAGAGAAAGGGTATTAGTTTTAATTTAATTTCAGTGTTCTGTATTCTGCACCTCAATTGATATTTTTTTTCTTTTTTATTATTTTAATTATATGTCTATGTAATCCCTTTTTCTCTCTGTCTCTCTGTATTTATCTCGAAATGAATTGCGCAAAATGAACATGTTAGGGTTTATCAATTGAAAGATCCTTTAAAGCTCAGATTTTTTTGGGGTTTTTCTTCTTGCATTTCCTCTCACTTTCTTGCAATTTCTCAGATCTTTCCAATCATGTCGTCAATGTAAGTTGTTTTCGCTTCTTCATACAATCTGTTTTTTCAGCGTAATCTTTCTTCCAAGGTTTCTGTTATCGCAAAATCAAATCTTTGGAATTGTATATTATTAGTTCATAGGCTGATCAAGTTATTAGCTTTGGAATAGGGTTTTATTTATTTGTTTATTTATTTTTATGTACGCATTAGGTGTATATTGTAATACTGGTAGGAATGTGTACATCTTGAGAGGTTTCGGGGTTGAAAAGTTTGATTTTGTTTGAGATAAACTAGGGTTAGGGTAAAGGCTTTTGTAGATATGATCAAACAAATACTAGGTAAACTACCTCGAAAGCCCTCAAAATCAACGAACAATGAGTCAAATGGTGAGTCTTTGAACTCTTCTCAAGTACCCAATTCAATAAATAGCTCAAAAGCCAATTTGCTTTCTTCAAAGTCTGTGAATTCAGGTTCACGTTTGAATAATGGGACCCTTGCCCCAACAACTAAATCGAATCAAGGCAAGAAATCGGCTCCAACTGCAACACAGGTTGGTTCCATGTTGAATTCCAGTGTTTATGAGGCTTTGCCAAGTTTTAAGGATGTTCCCAGTGCAGAAAAGCCGAATATGTTCATTAGGAAGTTGAATATGTGTTGTGTTATTTTCGACTTCAATGATCCAGTAAAGAATCTTAAAGAGAAGGACATAAAGAGGCAAACTTTGCTTGAGCTTGTTGATTACATGTCGTCTGTGACCTCAAAATTCAATGAGGTGGCAATGCAAGAGATTTCGAAGATGGTAGCTGTTAATCTGTTTAGAACATTTACGTCTTCGAATTCTGATAATAAGGGTTTGGATATGTATGACCCCGAAGAGGAGGAACCAGCTATGGAGCCAGCATGGCCTCATCTTCAGGTTGTGTATGAAATTCTGCTTAGATTTGTGGCTTCACCAGAGACTGATGCCAAACTTGCTAAAAGGTACATTGACCATTCCTTTGTGTTGAGATTGTTAGATTTGTTTGATTCTGAGGACCAAAGAGAGAGGGAGTATCTGAAGACTATTCTTCATCGGATTTATGGGAAGTTCATGGTGCACCGACCATTTATTAGAAAAGCTATCAACAATATTTTCTATCGATTCATATTTGAGACAGAAAAGCACAATGGAATTGCTGAATTGCTTGAGATTTTGGGGAGTATTATTAATGGATTTGCTCTGCCTTTGAAGGAAGAGCACAAGCTTTTCCTTGTTCGGGCATTGATTCCCCTTCACAAACCTAAGTGTGTCTCAATGTACCACCAACAACTTTCATATTGCATTACTCAGTTTGTGGAGAAAGATTTCAAGCTAGCTGACACTGTCATTAGAGGTCTTTTGAAGTATTGGCCCCTAACTAATAGTTCCAAGGAGGTTATGTTCCTTGGTGAGCTGGAGGAAGTTCTAGAAGCTACCCAGGCTGCAGAATTTCAACGTTGCATGGTGCCTCTCTTCCGCCAAATTGGCCGCTGCCTCAACAGCTCTCATTTTCAGGTATGTAATGTCTGTGCTTTATTGATTAATTATGTTGCAAGTGTATTACAAAATCTTTGGTTATTTTACAATTTGAAAGTTTACTAATTGTTCATACCTGATGTCTTACTAAACTAATATTATTGTGAAATGATGAGTTTTCACTTAAATCGATGTTACTTCAAGTTCCATCTGTGAAGTGTTTGAGATAATCATGGGAAATTTTTTTGAGGAACTTGTGAGGACTCAAATGTTTTTCATTGGCAAATAGGCTTTATTTTTGTATTTATGAGATTTTTGCTGGATGTTGGTGTCATCATGTGTTACAAGTTTCTACTGTTATATTTTTAGACGCCCAAACACAATGTCCCCTCACTATTTAACCCTAAGATTGTGGTTCTTTGTAAATATTTAACCCACTTTTATGGGTGTTCAATTTAGACCTTTTACAGTTCCTCATGCATCAACAACCTTACCTTTGCCAAAAATTTAATACTCAGCAATCACACTTGCTGAACTTTTATTGTATTTTACTTGCCCAAAGAATATATTGTATTGATATGGCTTCCTTTTCCTACAAAGAAACTGTCAAGTAGAGCCACTTTGAGGTTCCCTATGAAACAAGGTATGGAATAGATTTATATTGACAAATGAGCATATTGTTGTAATACAATCATTCATAAGTGGTCAAAGATGCCAAAGTGCATGTTTATGGCACACATGCCAGATTTTGGACTTCTTGTTGATGTGATGTGGACTCATTTTTGGTCAACTATCTCATTGATCCACATGAAATTTGAGGTTAAATCCTATATCACTGAGAGGGATAATGATCTAACATGTCCCATTTCCAGGTTGCTGAACGTGCATTGTTTTTGTGGAACAATGATCACATAAGGAATCTGATCAACTTAAACCGGAAAGTGATACTGCCCATAATCTTCCCAGCTTTGGAGAGAAACACAAGGGGTCACTGGAATCAAGCTGTTCAAAGTCTGACACTGAATGTCAGGAAGATTTTTTCGGATGCCGATCAAGCTCTATTTGATGAGTGCTTGGCCAGATTCCAAGAGGACGAAGTGAAGGAGAAGGAGACACAGGAGAAGCGAGAATCAACCTGGAAACGCTTGGAAGATTTGGCTGCCTCCAGAGCTGTAAGTAATGAGGCTGTGCTCGTCTCAAAGTTTATCTCCTCTGTTGCTGTTGCCCCTAGCACCAGCCCGCGGGCTACTGCCAGTAGTTGAGAGCTGCATGCACATTGAGAAGAGCTTATTCTAAGTAGCCGAGGTGGAATGTTAAAGGGAGTAACCCAAATGGTGCCATACAGGAATTGTTTGGTCTCACTTCCCTTGGGTCCTACTATGCAAATCTACCAGCTAAATGATTAAAGTGAAGATGGAGTTATGTGGATATTGAGGTGTCTCCTTTCATTGGGTTCTCGGCTTATTCCTTAATTGTTTGTTATCCCTGTTCCTCTCCTGTCATGGAGGTGTTTGTGTATCATAAGGATAAGGGATTTGGTTTATACAGGTCTTTGGATTTCTTACCTGATAATTATTTATTTTATGTAATGATGCAAATATGTTCCTTTTAGTCGAAGTTGCGTTTACTTTCTAATCTAGTTCATCTTAGCTCGCTGTTGAATTTTAAGCCAAGTGTATATAGCACCTCGGCGGTAATTTGTTTGTATACCATTGTCCAATGGTTGCTGATATGAAACTATGAATTGTGATGTCTGATTGTGCTGTTAGGTTGAGTCTAGGGATGATGTAGTTGGTTTTCCAAGGTGTTGGTACTGAAAATATATGATGTGGAGGAGCTGGCTAAGTTACAGCATCTGTAAGCTGCAGCCAACCCCCAACCTTGCATTTGCATTGCTTTTTCTCTGTAAGTCAGGACACGTGTGCTATTTGCTTTGGGTGTGTATGTTACAGATGCTGTAACATGGCAACCTCCTTCCTAAACACATCTGATTTGGAGGCCTACAATGGTAAGTGGAAGTCTGGAATGAGCAGAAGTTGTGCCTGAGCCCCAAGGGGAGCTGCGGGAGTGAGATTCTCTCTGGACTGTAATTGTAGTCGTTACGCAACCTGCATCCTATCATTATCACTTGCATGGCAGCATACTTTTGTGTCATGTGATGAAAACCATTTGATACATTTGCTAAATATTGTGAAACGGTCTGTATACGGAATGCATTACTATTGCTAGAACAACACAACTGAATATTGCCCAAATATAGGTTCATGTCTCAAATTCATTCTACATTCTAAAGTTTAAAAAGGTTTAAAGATCAGGCAAGATAGAGATAAAATTCCATGCTGTGCAGAAGGGCTGTTAATCATCCCCATACGCACGGAAACTGTAACGTTCTTGATATGGACCATTGAAGAAGAGGTCAGCTTCAAACCACTTGGGATAACGAATAAGGTCTCCAGCCAGAAATCTCATATAGCGCTGGCTCCCTTCAGGCACAACCCTCACCTCTCCTTCCTCAATGTAAACTAGTTGGTCTACCTGCCAGTCCCATGGCAGCTTGCACTTGCCAGTCTTCCACATTGACCATCTTGAAACATCAAGCTCCTTCAGTCGCTCGGGTGACACTTGTCTCTCCACCCTCACATTGTATAATTCCTCAAGAGGCTTTTCCACCCGCATTGCCCTTATACCATGACATAGCAAATTTCCGTTATTTAATTTTCTGGAGTCTCTGCTGGTTTTCTTGACAGAGAAGAAGCCCAATGTTGGCGCAGAAATCACACCTGCCATGCCTATAGGATAGTAGTCTCTAAGCCAATGTTGGTAACCTGCACGAAATGGCAATAGTTGTATCAAATCTTTCAGAAGCTCATAACCTCTAAATCAACTATATGCATCAACTAATAGATCCAATTGACCAAGACCGTAGCTGCTTGATAAATCAAATCTCTGAGAACCCCTTTGAATGCCAACATCCAAGATAGTATAAGTAAATTATCACACAAACTTCACTATGTCAATAGAGGACAAGATAGTAGTGGCAATATTAAGTATAGTAGTGGCAATATTAAGTAAGTAAACAAGTTGAAATCCTTTCAAATACATCTCTCAGCCAAAGTGAATGTGATATCAATAACATTGTTCTTTGCTACCGAATTTTGCATTACATATTGGCAAAGATTGGTGTGAAGTTCCAGATCAAATTGGATCCCAAACAAAAACATTCTTATCAAACAACTTCCTATGTACCAGACAGCCTAGGAAATATTTCATTTGATTCATGGCCTTGTTAAGTGGAGGAGCTCTAACCATACCATCACAAAGCATTCAATGCAAAATAAAATTTTCCACTTATCAAGTTCAAACCACACCTGACTGTCTTGGAATACATTACAGCATTTCAAACAATAAACAGTAAATCACTATGAGGAGAGAATATCTAGAAGAAAATAAAATATCCCGGGTAGAGAATTTTCAAGCAACCTCTGTTTGATACCCAAGAAGATACAGTAAAGGTGAAGAACTATTAAGCTAAGGGTAATGGATCTCATTATTTGACAACCCAAAGAAAAAGGGAAAAAAATTACATAGAAAATTTCTGGAAGTTAAAGTCTCAAAATTCTCATTTCAGCTCACTTTCATTTTCCCCCTCTTTTCCCAGGAAGCAAACAGAAGGAAAGAAGAAAAATCATAACATGGTTAGCGGTAATCAGGAGATAAAAGAGGAAACAAAAACCTGTGGGTATTTACCTGTTCTTGAATTTATGAAAACCTGTTGTCTAGGGAAAAAGAAGAAAAGGCAACCGAGAAGATTATCCTTCTTAAACCCTTCAGCTAAGGTTTTAATTGATTGTCGACACAGATTTTTGTTGGGTCACGAACCGGTGACCTGTTACATTTCACCCGCAGGCTCTTGCTTACCAGTTACCGCGTCTTTCAGTGGAAAGAAGACAAAAGGGAGAGCTTTGGTCTTCACGTGTCAGGTTTTTATACACACAACTAACAAGTAGTTTCTAGTTGAGAGTAAGTTCGGATAATAAAAATGTAAAACGGGCAAAAAAAAAAGGGAGTTGCAACCAGTTGGGAGACTTTAGAATTTGCTTTTGTTATAAGTCATGGTGTTTCTGCAGCTAAGACACTTTAATGGGGTCTCTCATTTTCCATCACAGGTTCATGGAAAAAGAAAGGTATCTCAAAGGTGTATATGCTTGCAACCACAAGCAGCAGTTCCCTCTAGAACCCGGGTAACGTTTCATGGTTCTTTAGAAGTTTCATTTTCATTCAATTTTTAATGATTTTCTTATAAATGTGTAGTTAGTAAAGTTGTGTACATTGGTCCATGTTTAAATTGCGTGGAAGGTATTTAGCTTTAGTTAATACACTGTATTAGCATTTCCACTTTTTTATGAGCGTGTGCTGTTCTAAGCTGAGCATCATCTTTATATAAGCTGCCACAGTTAGTGCAGCAATAAGTATGAAATTGTTTGACTCGAAAGATGTCAAATAAAGTATGCTTAATTGTTTTGTTATATGCTAATTCAATTAAAATTTTCTTATTTCAATTATCTAGAGGATAATGGAGAGCATTTCAGTTAGTGGGGAAGTTGGTGGTGCCGGTGGAGCGTACTCATACGACGCCTTAAAGAGGCTGGATCAGATTTGGTCTAACATTTGTTCTACTCAAATAGGTAAGATTTGGTTCATTGTTTGATGTAATCTGATCTGCTCATACAACATACAGCACGATTTTTGGCTGTTGGGTGATCTTCAGTTCTCATTTGCAGTTCAGCAAGAAATCCAGCAGGTTGTTTCAAGTAATGCTGGTTTGTTTAGCCAGTCTGATTTGTCTGACAAAGCAGTAGGTACATTTGATGTTATAGTTTGTGGAGGTACTTTGGGAATCTTCATAGCGACAGCATTGAGTTTTAAGGGTCTTCGAGTTGCCATTGTTGAAAGAAATACACTGAAAGGGGTATACTGGATTCTGAAGTTGATTATAGAATCAAGACACAGTATTTGAAGTGAAAAAACTTTCTTTAAAATATCAGGTGTTCTAACAGATGTCACTTCTGTTTTCTTAACCAATGAATAGAGGGAACAAGAATGGAATATCTCAAGGAAAGAGCTCTTGGAACTTGTAGAATCAGGAATTCTAGTAGAAGATGACATTGATGAAGCTACAGCTGCAAAATTTAATCCTGTAAGCTCTTAAATCATTACTGATTGGAGTTTGTAAGTTCTGTAATTTCATATTGGGGCATAGAGCCACATATGAGTTTCAAATTTTGTCTTAGGCTGTCAGTTGGTCTCCATACATCATGCTTCTAGAAATGGTTTTCTCCTGCTCGGATTTTGTTGTGTAGCTATGGCAAGTAATATGAAAATGCTCTGTATTGTGCTACTTTGGTTCTATTGCTATTGATTTTTATCTTCTCTCTTGGTTTTTTTAAAACTGTGCAGAATAGATGTGGATTTGAGGGGAAGGGTGAAATCTGGGTTGGAGACATTCTCAATCTTGGAGTTTCGTGAGTTATTGTCGACCTCATATTTTTGTGCACACATATTTGTTCAACTATGAATATAGTGTGAAAACAAGAGTGATCGTTTATTGTTTTTTACACTCTTAATAGCTACGGAAAACAAACCATTCACTCTTGTCAAATATTTTGTTATCTTTGTCCTTTGCCTTGTGAAATTGGCCTCGTTCTGCTACGAATGACATTAATTTGACTTGCGTATCAGACCTGCGAAGCTTATAGAAATTGTGAAGAAGCGTTTTATTTCCCTCGGTGGAGTCATCTTTGAGGGGTACAGCGTGTCCAGTATTTGCACATATGAAAATGCGGCAGTGAGTTTACTGACACTTGAAAAGTACTATTGTCTGTTAATTGACATTTTTAAGACCTCAACATAACCTCATCTTTCATCATAGGTTTTGCAACTTGCTGAGGGAAAGATCCTGTCATCTCATCTTATAATTGATGCAATGGGGAACTTTTCCCCTGTGGTGAAACAGGTCAAGTTCCTTTTACATAACTGATCTATTACAATTAATCGCCCTCCATCAATCTGCTAACCCAGAGCCATTTGCAAATAGTAGATCATCTAATTTCTTATACTGACATGTCAATGCATGCCTAGGTTTTTTTTTTTTTTTTTGGCAAATAAATAGCTAATCCTCTCGGGTAAATATACAATTAGTCCTTCCCCCAAGAGTACATACTGGTGTAGGTCTATCCTCTTGAACATTTTCATGGTTAGCAATGAATTAGGTTGAGAGTGGCAGAATAAACTCTGTACTTAGATATTAAAAGACAAGTTTCATTTATTTTCATATATACATACATCTAGTTATGCTCACAATTAGGCAGAAACCAACACTCAGTGTACTAAAATTGTACAGATAAGAAGTGGTAGGAAGCCGGATGGCGTTTGCCTGGTTGTTGGATCTTGTGCTCGTGGTTTTAAGGATAACTCTACTAGTGATGTCATATATAGTAGTTCATCCGTAAAGAAAGTTGGAGACTCAGAAGTACAATTATTTTGGGAGGTATTTTACATTTTTGTGTACCCTTCATATCAATTAATGACTTTTTATTCTGAAAATCAAGGGTCTTAAAAATGTTTAACAGGCATTTCCAGCTGGCTCCGGTCCCTTGGATCGTACTACTTACATGTTCACTTACATTGATCCTCAAGCAGGGTCTCCAAAACTGGAAGAATTATTAGAACGTTATTGGGATCTGATGCCAGAATATCAGGTTCCTCTTCAGTTCCATTCTCCAGAATTTTTTACAAATCAGACTTCCACTTTACCCAATAATTTTCTTGTTTTGCGTCTGCTGTCATGTAAGACATAGCCACTGCTTTTCATCAATTTGCCTTTTTTTAATTACTTAACATCAGGAATTCCTTTATTCTCCTGAGAAATGTACTTCTCTGTTTGTTTTTCCATCCTTCAAGATTGTAAAACTATACGTGGAGATTCAACAGTGTGTTATTTATATCTCTTTTCTTTCTTTTTTTTATTTCCCCTCATTTCATGATGCCCTCACTATTAGCATAGATGTTGACATGCTTATTTAACTTTGTAGGGAGTCACCCTTGACAATCTGGAGATTCAGAGAGTTATATATGGAATTTTTCCTACATATCGAGACAGGTGTTGATAATTAAACTTTTAAACCTCATAATATGTACATTAATCTATTCGGTCTTTTTTATGTAACTTGGGCATTTCTTTATTAATTTCTTATTAACTAAATGCAAAAGGCTTCATACCAGATGTTTAATCAAATACAGAGATTGCCACTTCTTATTTTTATTATTTCCTTTACTCAATGCAAAAATTACTCTTATATTGCTTATATGTTGGGAAATTGTGTTCTCCAACTCTAACATCTTCAATTTCTAAATGGGGAAAATCAACTTGACAGCCCACTGCCAGCTGCATTTAATCGTATTCTACAGGTGGTTTATATTATACACTTCTAAAGCATACAATTGATTACTGCATTTGAGAAATAAAATGCAACTTTTTACATTTTTTCCCCCCTGCAGTTTGGTGATGCTAGTGGCATACAATCACCTGTTTCTTTTGGTGGTTTTGGGAGCTTGACTAGGCATCTTGCGAGATTATCAACAGGTACAATTTTTATCTCCAATTTCTGTAGAGTTAGCACCGTACAAATTTAGAATTTCAATGAGTTCTTTTGCAGCGCCTGAAGTCAAATGTTATCACAGAGAATACATGCATGTTTCTAAGATCTATCATTATTTATTTTCACAACCTTTTACTTGTATCTGTAATGAATTCAATGGGATAGAATTATTTATCATACATTTTTTGAAAAATGAAAGACCCAGTTTTGCATGCTGCCTAAATACAAGCATTAAAAAAAATTACAGTTATTAATTACTTGTGCACTTCTTCTTCTGCTTGAGGACAGGTGTATATGAGGCAGTCAGAGGAGATTTTGTTGACTCATACAGCTTGTCCCTGCTGAATCCATACATGGTTCGTGACTCTTCTTTCAGGCTATACAGTAAAAAAGGTTTTTTGAACAAAACCTGAAGCAAAATTCATGTCATGCAGCCTAACTTAAGTGCTTCATGGCTATTTCAACGTGCAATGTCAGCAAAGCAACAGTCTGATGTTTCACCAGATTTTATCAATGAGCTTCTTTTTGTCAATTTTCAATGTATGCAGGTAGCTTATGTTTCTATCGGATGAAGCCAATACCATCTGAGTTCTGCTACATGTGCTTCAAGTCCTTTTTCCTTGTCTTTGGCTGATGAATTTCTGTTCCTTTTCTGCAGAAGCTGGGTGATCCGGTGCTGAGACCATTTCTTCAGGTCCTTTTAGTATTTCTTTCCACTGGATATTTTAATATCAATTTATTGAATGAATTTAAGTGAGAAACTAATTTTCTGTAACCAACTCAATCTAAATAAAAATCAAAATGCTGATTTTCTGCTGAATTTCTTTATTGTCTCAGGATGTCATAAAGTTTGGGCCTCTTGCCAAGACACTAGGACTGGTAATGCTAAATAAACCTCAAATTATTCCATCAATATTCAAGCAGGTAATTAATGAGTCCGAAACCTCCGTACTTAGACTGTCTTTGTTAGCATACCATTTAGCTCAAACAGCACAAGATGATGATGATTTATTTTCTTTATGATTTGTTTGTCGATGTTTGCATGTTAACTTGAAAACATAAGTTGCTATGACTAATAAATCATTTGAATTCCACATTTCCACTTATATCTTCAATTTAACTGACGACAAAGATACTGATACTCATGGTCGATGTATCTTTTCCATCTTCAGGTTGGTATCCCTGTGCTTGTGGACTGGTCTGGACATTTTTTCATGCTGGGTTACTATACTCTTCTCTCAACCTTTGCTGACCCTGTGATAAGGTAACAATATGATTATGCAGTAGTATGCCAACATACTTATAATGTTTCTGTTCTTAACCAACATTACAAGTAGGAATGTGTTTCGTTAATTCTTTTTCATTTTCATCATTTCTTCACTAAACTTAGTTCTTGGTTGCATCTCTCGCAAGATCTTTGTTGAATGCATTTCCTCCGAGAATGAAGTACGAGTGGAACCGATACCTTGAGGCTTGGAAATACGGATCAGGTTTAGATTACAAGCTATGAAAGAAGTCATTCAAAGAGGATTAACGAATTACAACTTTAATTGTGAACTGGATCTTCTCTGTGTCTGGTTTGTCAGCTAGCTCAAAAATGGAAATTCATCAAAGAATTTTGTGCTGTCTGAAGCTCTTTCAGATGTTCACAAATTAATTATCACGAGTATGCAAATAACTATACAGTCATTCTTTTTCAATGGACAGACAATTTTGTAATAAGTTTTATTTAATAAAAATAATTCACAACATTTTGGAATTCGATTTCTCTTCCACAATTTTAGGGGATGAGATGAAAGCACGGTATGTTAACATTTTAAAGATTCTGTTTTCACCGACCAATATTAGATTACAAATGATGATGAGTTCGCGTAGACTCATCAGCCTTTCACCCTGAAGGATGAATAATTGGGAGATTAGAAGTTTGAATTTGTTTTATACTCTGCAGATCCTCATTGAAAAGCAAAATACAATATGAGTTTCATATTGCTACACAATACATGCACAATAGTATAGGTTCAAAATTAACATGTAGAATTTCCATCTGAATTATTTATACAACAATATACATTCATATTATTCAAAAGCAATATACCCCTACCTTACCAGAGTTGCAGTTATAGCTGCAGTACAGTTTCTTGAACACTATTCTGAGTACACGAGGACAAAAGAATTACGTGAATATCAAGTAGATGTTTTCGCACCCAAAATTCTTGAAAGTTCCTTGACCATAGGCTTCTCCTTAATACCTTCCTCTCTTTCCAAATGCCATTTCTTTTGAGTGTTTTCTGCCTGAGATTAGAAGCTCCGGGTCAGGACAAGCATAATAACACTCTAGGGAAAAAGTAGAGCAATTGTGTTCACAAATTTCATCTTACATACCCAAGTTTTTATGGGAGTCAGTTGCTCCTTAATCATCTGGAACTTCGGCTGAACCAAGTCTTTTCCTTTAGTACGGATTTCATCAGTCTAACAAAAAAGAGAGAGAAAAAGATTACTTCTGGCAAGTTTGAGCAAAAAATTCATGATTTTGAAGAATATTATCAAGGCACAAAGAACTATACTTACGTTCTGTATCTCCAGCTTGGAGGCTGTGAACCCAAAGATCAGACTAGCGCCACCAAATACTATCACAGTTGCGACTGCAAATGCCTTCCCAACTACAGAAAAACCATTAACAAAGTCCATTAGAATGAGCTTAAACATAGTTTCAAACAGAACAGTCATGCAAAACCACTATTGATAGCAAATAAATGCAAGTCCATTGCATAACTTGGTTTTCAACTAGTTCATATGATTCTTAGTTCATCACAAGTTTTCGGAGACATAAAACATTGACATTCATTAATATTCTTAAAAAAACCAATGTTTCTTTCTGTCATGATCTCAAACAAGCAAAAAAAACTTTACAATTGAAACACAAACCAAACCACAGAATCAAGCCTATCTAGTTGCTTCAAAATCACGTACATTAGAATTTTGGAAACAACAACAAAAATACCAAACGGGGAGTAACAGCAACAGCAAATCAAGCTGAGCAAGAAGAGAATTAGGAACCTACCATGTTGAAGTCCTTCAGCAGCAGCCTTTAGCTTCTCAGGATTAACACCCGTATACTTATCCTTCCTCAATTCATTAGCCGTTGAAGCCAAAATTGAGTGCTCTTGGTTCGGCAATTGCCACCTACAAATTCACCAAAACCACCGGCAACACTCAAAAATTGCACCGCCCCAACAACAAAACTGAAAAAAGAACCAAACTTTTGACATTACATCACACCATCCAAAATCAAACCTTTTGGGGCCAAAGGTGACCTGGGGCAAGGACACATAAGCCCTGAGAGGGTTCAAAGCATCAGGTGACACACTGGACCATTTATTTGGGTCACCGTGTAGGGCCCACTTGGATGACCTGGAAAGAGACGACGGATCGGAGGGTCGTCCGAAGATCTTGGACGGCAAAGAGTGTCTCAACACCTCGGGAAGCACGTCAGCTGGGGCTTCATGCTTGGCCACCGGTGATGTTAAAGCTTGTAATTGGACGTTGGCATTTGTTTTGGTGGGTGTTTTTTCTACAAGGCGGTTAACGGCTTGTTTGGATTCTTGGAAAAAATATGCTCCCTCTTTTCCTGCTAATCTTCCCGCAAGGAAACTCATTTTTCCTCTGATTTTGTATTTTTTTAACTCTTTTGGACAGTTGCGGAATTTGAGTTTTCTTTGGATTGAATTTGGCTGACTAGATTTCGAGTTCATTGGGTATTTATACTATGAGACCAGTTTGTTGTCCAAGCTTTTTATAGTTTAATATATTTTTTCTTTATATATAAAACACCGGGATCACTATTTTTAACATTATATTAAAGAAAGGTATAATATTTCCATTATTATGAAATAGGATAAGGATTCTCACTGTTGTTTTCTTTTTCGCCTCTTAATCTCTTCTCATTAAATGAGTTATTAAAATTGAGTTTTAAATTTTGATATTAAAAAATAAATTAATTTTTTTAATTTATTTATAGCTAAATCAACTATTTTAATTAGATAAAAAAATAACAAGAGAAGTAGAGAGAAAAAATAATAATGCTGCGTTTACTTTTTGGATTGAAGTGGGAATCCTCAGGAGTGGGAATCCTTAGATTAGGAGTGTGGAGTGGGAGTGAGAGTAAGGTGTTTACTTAGACTAAATAAAAATATGGATTGTCAATCAGAATTCCAATTATTTATTTACTTTGTCTTGGATTTGGGAGTAAATTGTTTTAAATTATAATTTTATCCTTATGTAAAGAATTATCATTTGTAATTAAAAAATTAATAAAAAATATATTTGGAAAATAAAATAAATATTTTATTATATTTATAAATTAATAATAATTAATAATATTCTTAATTATGTAAATCATAATTTTTTATTAATTTTAATTCTAATATAAAATGAAACATTATTTTATTTTATNAATAAATATAGTACTATTATTTTTAAAATAAATATAATAATATTATATTTATTAATTCTCTATTAATATAATAATATTATTTTAAAATAATTTTAACTTAGAATCAATGCAAATTATTATTTAGTTAAATATAATATTATTATTCAAATAAATATAATAATATTATTCAAATAAATATAATATTATTTATTTTATTAATTATAAAATATTAAATCAAATTAAAAATAAAAGGGTAAAAAAGGGAGAGGTGGGAGTGGATTCCCACTCCCACTCCCCACTCCAAAAATGAGTGGGGCCCACGGAGTGGGATTCCCAATCTCTTCCCATTTTGTGGAAGTAAACACTGGAGTGGGAGGAATCTACACTCTTCACTCCCACTCCAGCAAGTAAACACAACCTAAGAGGATTCTAATGCCATCAAATAAGTTCTAATTTCAAGATTAGATGTTAAAATTTGTAGCACCACTAGTCAACTCGAAACAAACATAATACAAATTTGCATGTTCTTGTTGGCATAATTATTAAACTCACCCAATAATTCATTTGAACTCCTTTATATCTCGATTAACTATTTAATAACAATTCAATTAATTATGTCTATTGGTTTAATAATTATTTTGTGACTAAACTGATGTAGGGAGTTATTTTGGGAATTTTAAGATTCTAGGATTTTATTATTTTAGGAGTTTCTATTTTATTTACAGTCAATTATGATATTTTATTATTTTAGGACTTTCTATTTTTATTAGAGTTAATTAAGGTATGGGATTTAGCTAACCTAGTAAGGTATCTTTTATTTTAGGAATTTTAAGATTTAGTTTCCCATTTTTAAGTTAACTTAGGAAAGTGAGTTTCCTCTATTATAAATAGAGAGACATTGTCATTGTTTGGAGAACTTTTTCATACTCAATTATTCAATAAACTTTTTATTCAGAAATTTGTTTTCTTTATCTTTACGACTCCGCTTCGTCAATTGGTATCAGAGCAAGTTCGCTTGTCACCATGGTACGACCACACTATTGTGCAAATTTTATTGAACTAGTAAGTGTACGAATCTATTGTAGAATAGATTAATGGTGACAAGTGTCGATCTCACGAGGAGGTGGATTTTAATTATATGTAGAATTAATTTTGTATGAGGATGGTCAGATTTGTGTTGAAAGTGACTTAAATTATCCTAAAATTGGAATTGAAATGACGAGAATAAATTGAAGAGAAATCTATTGAAATGACGTACTTGGGTATCTAGATCCATATCAACATGCACCATGAGCTAAATATTCTGTATTAGTGACAATTAAATCATGATGGGAGAATCCACACCTCATGAACCGCACTCTAATCAATATGGTGCTAAGGGCTTATCATGCCAAATAATAATAACCTTGAACTAGGAAGCCGGTGAAACTAGGGCGGTATCTAGACAAGATTATTATTATTTGTCGACAAGAAGTCAAAACATCCACAAAAACTAGAGGGGAAGAGAAAATAAATTTACCAAATAAAATGCATGACACATGTTGAAACTTCACCTTCAATCTAAGCTTGAAAGAAAATTAGCTACTCGTAATTGAACTAGGGGCAAAATGAGAATTTATTAAAATACATAGAAAATACAAGATGGAGAAGGAATTACAAAAAATGGAGTCCAAAAATAGATTCAGAGATGCCAAATTAGAGGGAAGAGGCCCACTTTTTATATATACATTGAGTAAATAATGGCCGTCGAATTTAAAATAGTTTGGACGCTCAGGATTGCGCCACGTCATCGGTCAACAGTACGCGGTTTGACCATGCAGTTTGAACAGTGACACGGTTTGACCAGGTTTGAACGGTAACGCGATTTGGTTGAAAATAATTCTGTGTATATGCACACACCATACGCGCAATTTTTGGTCAACTAACACGCTGTCACGTCACCAATCAACAGTGCATAAAAATTTTAGTCTAACAGGATCGTGACACCTCATCAGTCAATGCCACATCATCGGTCAATGCCACGTCATTGATCCGTCTATGTGAACAATGTCGTGAACAATAACGTAGATAGTACCATACATGTGAACAATGTTATTTTTTTCTTTTTATGCTCCTCCTAAAGTTTTCGACCATCTTGATTTCAAAAGTGATGTCCGTTTTGCCATCTAATCTCTCATTTATTGTGAAATGACCATAATACCCCTAATATATATAAAATACTTAATTAAAATAAAACACACGTAATTAAATCACAAGAAGCTTAAATACATAAAAGTAAGGGTGTTAGTAAGACTTGAAGTATAAAATGACGATTTTCTCCATTATAAATATACATTTTCTAACACTCAACATACACGAACAAAGGAATATCCATCCTGAAGACGATGATCAAGGGGTGTAGGCACGATCTGTGGAGACTGTCAGACAGGTGGCCGTAGAAGCAGCCTTGCAAGCGATGGAAGATATCTATAACCCGAGATTGGTGGCAATAGAGCAGGCACTCGAGGGTCTTAGACTTTCCATGCAAGAAAACCAAGAGAAACGCCAGCAGCAAAGGGCTAATCGTGAGGAAAGAATCCAGTGAGTCAATCACAATGAACAATCTCAAGATTATGACGATGAAGAGGTTCGACAGGGTTTCAATCGCGAAGCAGTGCCTCAACGCATCAATCGCGAAATGGCACCTCAGAACCTAGAACTCACGAGGTGAGTACCGTCGCACATGTGTGAAGAATTGGACAGCGATTCAGAAGAAGAAGACGCTAAAGATTATGATAGAAGTCATGGGAAGAGATCAGAATACAAGATTAACGTGGATATTGCAGATTTTTATGGTGGATGCATGTCAAAGAATTTTTAGACTGGATTTTGCATGTAGAATTTTTTTTTTCAGTATATGAAGATTCTGCAGGGTAAAAGGGTTAAGTTTATGGCGTTTAAATTGAAAGGCGCAGCATCCACATGGTGGCAAAACGTTCAGAATCAAAGAAGAGTTGCGGGACATCCATTAATCGAATTGTGGCCTAGGATGCAGAGGATGATGAAAGAGTATTTCCTGCCGGCAGATTACCAACAACAGTTGTACGTGAAATATCAAAATTGCAGGCAAGGAAATCACAGTGTTGATGAATATACAGATGAATTTTATCGTTTGCATACAAAAAATAATATGGATGAGCCAGAGTTTCAGACAATTACAAAGTACCTTGGCAGATTGAAGCAAGAGTTACAAGATGAAATCGTAGACGCGATCTGGGATATGGGTACAGCAGTTGCTAGGGCAAATAAGTTAGAAGAACGGAAGCAACGTGTTGTTTCTAGAGCTCAACATAGACAACTCACTGGTGTGCATAATAGACCAAACAATGTGGGAATTGAAAACAAGCAGAAAACTTGGCCTTGTAATAGTCAGGTACAACAAACAGTGCAGCAGTAGTCAGGGCAGCAGCTGGTTAGACAGCAGCAGGCACCGAGATAACAAAATAATCCTTATGCAAAGCCTATGTCGAGTAAGTGCTTTAAGTGTGGAGAACCAGGGCATAGATCGAATGATTGTCGTTCTAAAAATTTAAATTTAGTAGAGGTTGAAGTCGGCGAGGCAGAGGTGAATGATGTTGAAAATGAAGGCGATGAGGAGGCCTTGGAGTTGGAAGTAGATGAGGGAGAGTTACTAAATTGTATTGTGCAGAAAATTTTATTGGCACCGAAATGTGAAGAAGATAATCAGCGCAATAAGATTTTCAGAACACGTGGCACCATCAATGATAAAGTATGCAATGTGATAATTGATAGTGGTAGCAGTGAAAATATAATTTCCAATGCGTTAGTTGACGTGATGGGACTTTCATCTGAAAAGCATCCAGCACCATATAGAATCGGATGGATAAAGAAAGGGACAGAAATACGAGTGATGGAGGTATGTCGTGTTCCTTTCTCCATTGGAAAGATTTATAAGAGTGATGTGAGACTTTCAACGAAAAAACATCCAGCACCATATACAGAGGTATGTCGTGTGTGATGTAGTAAATATGGATGCGTGTTGTAGTAGATATGGATGCGTGTCATCTTTTATTGGGGAGACCTTGACTGTTTAATGTGGACGTAGTACATAGAGGAAGAGATAATGTATACGAGTTTTGGTGGAATAGCAAGAAAGTTTGTTTAGTGCCTTTGACGAACAAGAAGAAAAATCCTAAGGCTGAAAGGAAGAATTTTCTGACGATTGTGAAGGGACATTTTGAAATGCAAATTATTCAACCCAAGAGGGGGGTGAATTGAGATTTTAAAATTTATGCAATACAATTCGTACAATAATTTAATCTATTGCCTTAATCAAATAAAAAAATAATAAATTCAATCAAGCACAATATTAAAAAAGTAAGAGAAGAGAAAACAAACACAAATTTTTACGTGGTTCGGCTATCCCCGCCTACGTCCACGCCTCCAAGCTCACCTGGCTTGAGGATTTCACTATCCAAGGCTCCCAAGGCTTCAAATTTTTACAATTGACTTCCAATGTGTCAATGGACCTTTACAATAAGAGATTATCTCCCCAATCTCTTCACCCCAAGTGTTTCTTACACTTATACACTCATAATTTGATGAGAAATGAAAATCACAACAATGAAACTCTCTTTAAGAGAGGATAACAAATTATAGCTCAATAATGACTCAATAAATGATGATTTGTGAAATGGAAGCTCAATATATGTTATATGATCCTAGTTATACTTGTATTGATTCTTATAATGAAGTTTGAGTTGATTTTTTAAAGTTAAAGCCCGAAAACTAGCCGTTATAGGCAAATTCCTGCGCCCAAACGGTTAACTGCTTGATTTATCTGGCTAGCCGCTTGATTTATCCGGCTAGCCGCTCATGAACAGTGATATTACCGTTATTTTTGAATTTTGTTACAGTAATAATGTTCACTAAAATTATTCTTTAGCCCAAAACTTTCTATAATTATACTACGGCCTAAAACGTCATAAAACTTTACAAATATATCTAATTTCATAATTTCTTAAGAATAGTTGTTTTTCCAAAACTTTCTAAAATTATAATATGGCCCCAAAGATATTATTATTTTTGCAAAAAGGTCATTTTCAAGATAATACCCATATTTTTTAAAGTTCTTAAAAACTTTTCACTTTAGTCCAAAATATTCATAAATTATAGTATGACCCAAAACATTTCAAATGTTTGTAAAAACGTCCAAATATGAAATTTAATAATAATACTTATTAAAATCAAATATTTCAAAACTTTACATTTAAGTCCAAATTACTCAAAACCACAAGGTACTTTATCTTATAAAAATAAAACCTTTTAGTTTATAAAAAGTAATTAATTAAATTAATCTCTTGAGCTTCTCAAATGCTAAATCATGCATCAATTAAATCATACCGGCTTTACAAGAATTTATCGCACTAATTTATCCGTTGAGCTCTAAACTTTATTCTTTATTTCGCCGTTGTCCGTTGAGTATCTTGAACTTAATTTCACTTGATTCACTTGCATAAATATTATCCTTCAAAAACTAGTGAAAATGTGAAATACAATATTTATTATTTTTACTTAAGACACATGTTTGTTATCATCAAAATTACATTATGTGTAGCCCTTTAGGCTAACACATTTATAAGAAGATTGTGATGGGTGCAAGAAATTACATAAAGAAGATCATTTCGTAATGACTTCTATTCCTGAAAAGGTACAATCATTGTTAGTTGAGTTCGCTGACATTACCCCATCAAAGATGCCAAAAGGGCTACCGCCTTTACGAGATATCCACCATCATATCGACCTAGTCCCTGGCACAAGTTTACCTAACTTGCCCCATTATCGCATGAGTCGTCATGTGCATGCAATTTTACAAGGACAAGTTGATTAATTGCTCCAGAAGGGCTTCATTCGTGAGAGTATGAGCCCATGTGCTGTTCCAGCTTTGTTGGTACTAAAGAAGGATGAGAGTTGGCGTATGTGTGTAGACAACAGGCGGATTAATCAGATTACAGTGAAGTATTGTTTTCCTATTCGACATTTCGAGATTTGCTAGATCACTTAGATAGTGCTCGTGTTTTTTCAAAAATAGACATGTGTAGTGGGTATCATCAGGTTCATATTAGACTTAGAGATGAGTGGAAAACAACATTCAAGACGAAGGAAGGGTTGTATGAGTGGCTCGTGATGCCTTTCGGATTATCTAACGCACCAAGCACTTTTATGCGCTTAATGAACCAAGTTCTTAAACCTTTCTCTTGCAAATTTGTTGTGGTATATTTTGATGATATTTTGGTGTATTATGTTGATGTGGTGACGTATTTGGAGCATTTGAGAATGGTTATGGAGGTGTTGCGGAGGAATGAGCTTTACATTAATCTGAAGAAATGTAGCTTCCTACAAAGTAATGTAGAGTCTTTGGGTTTCATAGTTGGTACGAATGGGATTAAAGCTGTTGAGTCGAAAGTACAAGCTATTAGAGACTGGTCAACGCCTAAGACTGTGGGTGAAGTTAGGAGTTTTCATGGGCTAGCAACATTTTATAGGAGGTTCATTCGTGGTTTGAGCACGATAGCCGCACCTATTACGGAGTGCTTAAAAAAAGGAAAATTTAAATGGGGAGAAGAAGAAGAATCGAGTTTTACTTTATTAAAAGAGAAGTTGACCATCGATCATGTGTTAGCTTTGCCAAACTTTGACAAGTTATTTGAGGTTGAGTGTGATGCTTCTGATAAGGGAATTGGGGTTGTTCTCTCCCAAGAAAGGCGACCAATTGAGTATATGAGTGAGAAATTGAATGAGGCGCGACAAAAATGGTCTACTTATGACCAAGAGTTTTATGCTATCCTTAGGGCGTTGAAGACGTGGGAGCATTACTTGATTCAGAAAGAGTTCGTGTTCTACAGCGACCACCAAGCACTGAAGTACTTTAATAGCCAACAAAACTTGAGCAAAATGCATGCGAGATGGGTGAGTTACATGCAGAAGACAGATGAATAATAATTATTTTGTGACTAAACCTTTTTAGAATTTGGGTTGGTTACATATGCGAAATTTATTTGAAAAAATTGCGCAGATGACATACAAATGAATGAATCAGAATAAGGTTTAATATTTTTGGCACGATTAATAACACAAGATGGCTCCATACTAATTTAAATTTGACTGACATGAAGGAGAATTGAACTTTGATGCTTGGTTGGAGTATGTAACTTAACATTGAAGTGTGTCTCAACTTAGTGCTTACTGCTCCGTAGGGATGATAATTTTTTCTGTTGAGATGGGATCCCATCCCATTTGAGATGGGATTGAGACATATTTTTATATCCTAAATTAAAGTGGGATGGGATAAGAAAAAAAATAATTTATGCCTTTATTTGTGGGATGGGAAGAGAACCAATTATAAAATTTTATTTCATCATGTATGTCTCATTAATAATATTTTTTAAAACTATTTTTAATTTTTAATTATTTTATAATTTTACCTTAATAACATTCAAAGTTGAAATTTAGAGGCTAAAATTATATAATAAAAGTAATATAATAAGAAAGTGAAGTGTCAACCAAAAGCCACAATTAAAATTAATTATTTTTATATTTTTATGGTCAAAATATAAGTTGGTTACTGTTCAAATTTATAATTTTTGAAACGGAAGCTTAATATTAATGTATAATGGAAGTAAACAGTTAATTAAAAAATGTTAGTATAAAATTATAATCGAACATGCATGTAATCAAAATAAAAATATTATTTAATTATTTTACTCTGTATTTATTCAAGATTTTTGGTATATTAAATTATGATGATCATTTAAAAAATATTAAAATTAATTTATTTACTTTCGAGATTAATTAGAATAATGAGATATGACAGTATGGGACGAGAGTAGTACAAATTTTATTTCAAAAATTTCCCTTGGAAATTGTGCTAAAAAATATACCAGAAATAAAGTCGTGGTTCTCTCTAACCAAACCAAACTATGCATAACAGGAAGAGCAACATCATCTTAGGTTCTGATCGATGCTGTGAATAAATTTGTTACTAATCGAGAGAAGATGACGAGAACGAGATGAAACCCATATCGGCGGTGGATAATTCATGAAATCGAGCTTAGACAGTCTTGCGAGCAGTATCACTGGCTATCGGTGAACCATCCCTTTAGAACTGAGCCACAATTGAATGTCCCAAAAATCTGTCATTGCATGTTGCTTTTGTGCTGGGTTCTTTATTTTACTTGAAATTGAGGATGGTTTTGAAAAGATTGGCAATGGTTACTGATTATGGTGGGTTTATAAAGATGGTTTTACTTGAAATGCGTGAAATTTCTCATTAAATATTGTTCATGTTGCTGGGTTTTTTTTATTGTACTCAAAATCGAATATGGTTTTGAAAAGCTTGGTGATGGTTACTGACTATGGTGGATTTTAAAGATGATTTTGGGGTTTTTCATTTTTGTTTAACCGAAATTATCATAATGCATGTTAGAAATTATGGATAAGAAGATATATACTTCGTGCATTTTCGGGTTCTTTCAGTCAAGAATTGAACTGTTAAAAAGTATTTGGCATGCATGCATTCATTCAAAGTAGAGAAAATAGAACTTGGTCATTTTATTGTAGGGTTATTTATACAGAATCCAATTCAGTTTCTACCTTTTTTGTGTTGGTTTGCTTATTCTATTACTGAGAATGATGTTAAAGGTTTGTTAATGTTGAATTACAAATTGCATGACAGAAATTGTTGGTGAAAAGAAAATATGCCCAACCCGAGATTAGTGTGTTTATTCACTAGATAGAGCTTAGCATTTAGTTAGTTATATATTGCTTCATGTGCTGCTCTGCTTTTGTTAAGTTAGTACGGAATTAGTGGGAGATTAAGACTTACATTAAAAAAACAAGTTTTGTGTCTTATTCTAGTCTTTCAATTAAAATCAGATGCAAATAAATTTTATATCATTTTCTTTGCTGCCAAGCAGCAGCTTACTGACAAAATTTACTTCCCTTTAGACATTTTACTTATAATGAACAATTAGTTGACTGAATATTTGATGTAAGGTAGTAAACTCAACTTTAATCATTATAGATGTATGGATCCAGCATCAACTATGAAGACAGCAGGTGTGTTTACTGAGAAATTATAGTAAAGGCCAATCTAATCCCATACATACAATTTTTTTTTTTTTTTGGTATCAAACGATGCATCACCTTCTTACTATCAACATTAAAATGGTAAAAATTTTGTATTTTCTTTTGTTATTCAGCCATAGGTATCGGTTTGAGATTTTTCATATATTTTGTATACTGTGAGATACTATAAAACAGAACAGGATCCTCTCTTAATCTGATCATTACTGAGTTTTTAATGATCTTTTGTCATGTGTCTTTTAGTGGTAGTGTATGGGTAAAATTTAACTTCTTTTACTTTTTTATTTATTAACAACCAACCAAATTATTGAGTTATTTGCTCAAGACATTATCAAATCAGGAGAGAATCCTAATCCCTAAAAAACTCACATCTTTGATGAGACATATGTTGCCTTTTAAGGTGCTAACCATAGCAAACTTTTAATATTTGTTGTTATGTATATAGGGCCTATGTTGATTTGTGTTGATTGTTTAAATTATAGCCTGAATTAATTGTCTAAATTGTTATTGCTGCTGGAATGAACTAATATTTTTAATGTTTTTGTTTTTCGTTTAGTTTTGCTAAGATTGATTCCTTTGATTTGTATATTATTCATGGTTAATTGAGCTAGTTATATAGGATTTGTGTTGATTTGGTTCATTGACTTGATTGTGTTGTTTTGACACAAAAGTAGTTGATCATTATCTGTGGAGCTTGAGATGGATGATGAATAAGATTTGCTTATTTGATTATGGATGAGATTGTTTCAGGTTTTGATTGTAATGAAGATGAGCAACAAGACAATTGTGAATGCTCACCTTGTTTGAGGCTGTATAAATAGCCAAATATTTGAAACTTTTTTTGTTCAGATTTTGATTTGTGAATCAGCAAAAACAAATTGATATTTTTTAAGGATATTATGGTCATTTAATATTGATTATACACTTTGGCGCCAGTTTTTATATGAGTTACTATCTAATAGATCTTCCTTAGCTTTGATTTTAATGCTATAAGGGTATTATGGTCATTTAGTCAATTAACAAACAGTGCAATTAACAGCCTATTAACGGTAGAGGAGGAAAGTGGAGATATTACAAATCTCAGGGGAGGAAATTAGAAATTACCCAAACCAAATCAAATAAAAGGGCCATTTTAAAATTAAAAAGAAAGAATTTTGTGCTTAGTCAACAAGACAATAGATGAAAGCAACTTTCTTGGCGAACAAGCGGCAGAAAGCACATCATCCTCTCTCTTGCTTGGAGCAAACGATTTGACCAAAATTTTAAAAGAAATCGATATTGGAATGAAATTTATATTTATTTATTATTATTATTATTTAATACCAAGATATTGGAATGAATAAAATGGGATGCTAACGCTAGAAGATTGACAAAAGAAAATTTACCACATGATTTACTCGATAAATGTGGACTAAATTGAATTGTCAAATATATCTTTTCACAGTCTCTTAAAAAATGAGTAGACATATTAAGCAATGGCAGATATTCAATTCTTTATGCTTATTTTCTCAAATATTTAATATAATAGAAATATTTTTATATTATCATTTGTGGTTATTTGGCTTTTCAATTTTAAAAATTTTTAAATATCAATTAATACTAATTTCCTTTCGTTTTAAAATAAAACATCCCGCATTTATTTGTAGCAAAAACGATGATGAATATGATAATGCCGGTCTAGTTACGTACAGGGGAAATTAGAAAATAACTCCAAAAATATAATATTGATTATAATTGAAAGAAAATATTGAAGACCTATAACATGTTGTTAAATATTCCATACCATTATATTATTATATCTAATAATATTAAGTTTATTTTTCATTCTATTATTTTCAAATAGCATCAAATAAAATTTCTTTATAATAAACTACTATAGAGAGAGAAAATAGATGGCGGATAGTCAAAACAATACGATAATCGATGTGATTTTAATTAATTGATAAAAATAAAAATAATTGAATCGTCTTCCAACAAGATTTATCCGATCGATCTTAAAAGACTTGTACAAAAGCTTGTTTCATTGACTTGTAAACGTCACAATATATAGTGTGAGATATTCACAGGATAAGCTAGAGATAAGTTTACATGAGATATGCACAAAGCATAAACCAATAGATAATAACTATATTATCAATGATGAGATAATTAAGATGAAACCAAGTAGGCATGGTCATAGATGTATGTTACGTACGAAGACACAACTGTGTTGTTATGCCCCCGCAAGCGAGGCGTACCATCGTGAATGCCAATTTTGGATCCAGCTTGGACAAAGAGTGTACGAGTGAGAGGCTTAGTCAAGGAGTCGGCTAGCTGCCGTTCAGATAGGATGTGAGAAACAACTAATAAGCCTTTCACTATTTTGTCATGAGCAAAGTAGAAATCAACTTCCGCGTGCTTCATCTTCGAGTGATTCATAGGATTGGTACATACAAAGGTTGCTCCAAGATTATCACAGAGTAGCTCAAGCTTAGGAAAGCGAGTTCCGAGCTCAGGCAAAAGGTTTCATTGCCAACATAATTCATACACGGTTGTAGCTATTGCTTGAAATTCCACTTCAATAGATGGCCGAGCAATGGACTGCTGCTTTTTAGAGCATCAAAAGATTGGATTACCACCAAAATAAATTGTGTAAGCATTGGTAAAACTACGATCATCAAGATTACCCCCCCCCCCCCCCCC